>APFE030227648.1:0-85971 GCA_000404065.3 Pinus taeda
CCCATTTGCAATCATCACTTGACACTCTGGTGCTGGATATAGGAAGCAATTCAATTCTTTTCTACCTTACAATGAATAAAATTGTGGGTACTTCCTGAATCAATCAACACTATTACCTTTTTCTTCTTGATTTGTCCTTCTATCTTGATGGGTTGAGGAGTGGTAATTCCTGCCAATGCATTACAAGATATCATCGGATTCATTTTCGTATTTAGCTGCCTTTGTTTTTTTTGTTTTAAAAAAGAACTTGGAGTATATCCTCCTTCTTTTAACCTTTCATTGCTCATTCTTCTTCTCCTCTTCGCAATCTATGTAGAATATTTCTTGCTCAACACACTTATGACCTTTAGTGTATTTACTATCACAACTGTAACAAAGCCTTTTGCTCTTTTTTCTTCCAATTGTTGTGGTGTCAACCTTATAGGTTGTGGAAGACTAGGGACAACACTTCCATCTTTATAGTTGTGAGTGCTATGCTTCTTGGTTGCCATAATTTTGCTTTCCATTTTTCTTGCTAACCTGAATGCCTTCTCTAATGAATCAGGTTCCCAAAGGCGAACATCATGTTGGATATTATCCTTTAAAACCCTATGAACACATCAATCCTATGCTCCTCTAGAATATCTTTTACCCTTATGTTCAATTTTTGCAACTCCTCAATGTGCTCCATTATTGAACCCTTTTGTTTGAGACTTATCAATTGACTAAAAAAAGTGTTGCTTTCTGTATCCTCATAATGTGCTATCAATTCTTCTATAAAAATTGCCCAAGTGATAAATTGTTTACGAGAGCAAAGTCATTGACACCATACAAACTGATTTGGTTCCAAATATAAAGTTGCAATACATACCTTTTGTGTGTTTTGCACATTATTGAGATCGAAAAATTGCTCCATCTGTAATATCCATGTTGTTGGATCCTTGCCATCAAACTTCCTCATATCGATTTTTGGAATATGATGGGTCTTCGATCCCACATTAGAGTCTATGGAATCATGATTAACATTTCTTTTGTTCTCATCATGAGTTTCCTTTACTACCCTTTCACCCTTAGTGACCATTTCTTTTAGCAACTTATTCATATTTATCTTCAATTCTTCCATCTTATCATCCATGCCATCCATTTTAGCGTCCATGCCATTCATCTTAGCTTCCATGCCATCCATCTTAGCTTCTACACCTTTCTTTAAACAGTCCATCTTACCTTGTACACCTTTCTTTATACCATCCATCTTAGCTTCTACATCTTTCTTTAAACCATCCATCTTTGATTTTGTTACTTTTTGTGCAAGTAACACTTGTTGCACTTGGTCTCGTAATTTTGATATATCATGTTGCATTTTTTCCTCTTCTTCATGAGTCATGCGAAAGATTTCAGGTTGCTTACTAGGTGTTTTCATTTTATTTCCTTAGGGCATCAATTACCGATAATAATGCTTTACTATGCCCTTTGAATTCCTCCAAACTAATTTTTCAAACCAAGCTTATGCGAAAATTTTTAAAAACTACACACCTCTTTTCACTTTGTAGGAGCTTGATATTGAATCTGATGTATCTCTGTAATTTTAGAACATCCCGTTCCAAAATTGTGAGATGTAGTACCCCTCTGCATCCTCTTTCCAATGCCACCAGGCTAATCCAAATTGGATTCTCCAAGGAAGAGTTATGCACAATCTCCCAAGATGACCTAATTATAGACCTTTCGAGAAGAGTGGACTTGTATGAAGTGCCACGTGTCACTGTTTCAACCTTTGGCTTTGAAAAATATATATAAGAAACTACAGTCCATCATATTTCTATACCTTCTTACAAAATTTCAATCCGATACTCAAAGAGAAAGTTATGACGATTTTCCCCAGGTCACTTGTTTGGAATTTAATTCAGGAGTCTGCAAAAGGACCAACTTCCTCAGATCATATCTTAGCAAATATAGCACGAAAAGCTCTGAAATTCGGATCCGAGGTTCAGTGTGATTTCCTCTCAAATGGTTTTTTTTCTTTTTCTTCTGAAACATCACATAAAAAAAGTTATAGCGAAAATACCACGATGACCTATTTGGAGCAGCGAAACCCTTGAATCCAAAGCTCTAATACTAAATGTTATGAAACCAACTGACAAAAATATAGAAAACATAGTTGAACGCCTTAGAAATAAGCCTCTTCGAGGGGGAAATATCCTTTAAATTACAGAAATGAACAATTCTTGGATGATTCAAATGACAAAACCTCCTTTCTATATATAGGAGTCTAAGGGGTCACAATATAACCAAGCCGACCTAACAATAATAATATAAAGGCACAAAAATAAGAATAGAGGGATTCTATGGGGCACAATAATAACAATATGGGGACAATAGGGGCAAAACAATATTAATAAGGGAAACAACTACAATATTAATGGGGGCATCACTAGTATTATAGGGACCTAATAGGTTTATTTATTGAAGAAAAAATTTGATGCCTTTCAAACATTCAAAAACTTTCATGCATGGATTGAAAATGATGCACAATCACATATTGGATCTATTCACACTGATAATGGAAAAGAGTATACTTCAAATGAATTTTAAAACTATCTTCACCAACATGGGATCAAACATCAAACAACTGTGCCTTATAATCCCCAATAGAATGGTGTAGCTGAAAGAATGAATAGGACAATCTTAAGTATGGTACGCTCCATGATTTTTTAAAAAAATGTAAAGTTGATGTTTTGGGTTGATATAGTTCTATGTGCTATATATATAAAGAATAGATGTCCATCTAATGCTATTAGAACAATACTCGATATGAAATGTGCTATGGGCACATTCCTTTGGTAAGGAATCTCAGGGTCTTTGGTTCCATCTGTTATGCCTTGATACCAAAGGTACATAGAAACAAACTTGGTGCAAGAAGTCGTAAGTGTATCTTCCTGGGGTATTCAAACACATCCAAAGCATACTGTCTCTATGATGAAGTCAATAAAACGTTTGTTGTATCTAGAGATGTAATCTTTCTTGAATCGTCCAAAATTGATAATGTTGTTGAGCGGCAACTTGATCGCTTGGATAGATTCACAAATGAAAAATAATTTCAAGAATTTGATAGTTAGATTCCACATCTTGAAGGGGGGATTCCTATACTAGATCAACATGTGGAATATTCTTCTAAATAACTCTTATCTAGATTTCTAGCCCAGTTAGAATCAGAATAACCTGTCAATTCAATATTAGATTCATCAGTATACATAATACCAAAATTAAGTGTTCCTTTCAGATATCGAAGGACTTTCTTTGCTACTTTCCAATGGATTTCACAAGGCTTAGCCATGAAATGACTAAGTATGCTAAGAGAATATGCTATATTTGGCCTGGTAGTGGTGAGATAGTACAAACTTCCCACCAGTTGATGTTACATAGTTCCATTCACCTCTTTGGTTCCATCATCACTACACAATTTGACATTCTGTTCTAAAGGTGTAGATATTGCCTTTCATTTAATCATATTGAATCTTTTAAGGATTTCCCTTGTATATTTGCTTTGTGTGATTAGTGCCTTACTAGATTCCCTCCAAAGTTCAAGACCTAAACAATAATGCAATTCACCAAGATCCTTCATCTCAAATATATGTGACAAATGATTTTTAATTTCTTCAATCAACTTGCATGCATTTCCTGTTATTATAAGATCATCAACATATATAGATATTAAAGCAACATTCTTGCCTTCATCTTCCTCGTTGTACAAGTTAGGATCATTTTTGCTTCTCATAAAAGAAAGAACCAATTTTCACATACCATGATCTTGGTGATTGTTTTAAATGATATAAAGATTTCTTTAACCTGCAAACCAGATGCTCCTATCCCTGTTTTACAAAGCCTTAAGGCTGAACCAAATAAACTTCTTCTTTTAACTCACAATTCAAAAATTCAGATTTGACATCTAACTGATGCATTTTCCAATTATATTTTGTAGCTAATGCAATCATTATTCTAATTGTGTTCAACTTAGCTATAGGTGCAAAAGTATTTTCATAATCAATTCCATCCTTTTGTGAATGTCCTTTTGCAACCAATCTAGCTTTATGTTTATCAATACTTCCATCAACATTAAACTTGGATTTATAAAGCCATTTGCATCCTATGGGAACTTTTTTTTTAGGCAATTTTGTTAATTCCCATGTGTCATTCTTCATTATAGAGTTATATTTTTCATTCATTGCATCTCTCCATTCTTCATATTCTTTAGCTTCGTCATAGCTTGAAGGTTCTACAACATTCATAACAAGAGACATTAATGCATAATCTTTATACCTTACGGGTACCTTTCTTTGACGTGATGACCTTCTTGGAGTCTTACTACTTTCATCTTTCTTTCTGCTTTGCGGAGTCTCCTCTCCTCTTCTTGGAGTGTCATGACTACTTGATGCTCGTTGCTCTTGAACTTGTACTTGTTCCTCTTCTTGTTCAACACTTGTATCTAATTTGACATAATCATCAATATCATGCCATACACCAATATTATTCATTTTATCACCTTCATTTGCATTCTCAGGAAACACCACATCCCTGCTTGCAAGCAGTCTATGAGTACTGGGATCAAACAACTTGTATGCTTTCTGATTATCACAATAACCAATAAATATGCACTTAATTGACTTTGCATCAAGTTTTCTTCTTTCATCTTTTGGAATATGAGCAAATGCCTTGCAACCAAAAACTCTTAAATGACTCACTTTTGGTTTGTACCCATAAAATGTTTCAAAAGGTGTTTTAAGCTCTAAACGTTTGGTTGGACTCCTATTTTTCTAATAAACAATAGTATTAATAGCTTCTGCCCAAAAACCATTAGAGATATTTTTACCTTGAAGAATACTACGTGCAAATTCAACTAGTGTTTTGTTTTTCCTCTCAGCAACTCCATTTTGCTGAGGTGTATGTGGCACTGTAAATTGTTTCAGAATCCCATTGCTTTTACAATATTGATTAAATTATTTTGATTTGTATTCTACCCCCTGATCAAATCTCAAAATTTTGATGTAATTACCAGTTTGTTTTTCCACCATACTCTTAAACTCTTTAAAGTACAAAAAAACATCACTCTTATTTCTTATGAAATAAACCCATGTATACCTAGATCTATCATCCACAAAAATAAGAAAATACTAGGCTCCACCAATAGATCTAGTTTGCACAAGTCCACATACATTAGTATGAATTAATTCAAGTATTTCTCTTTGCCTTTTTTCTTTATGTATAGGAAATTCCTCCCTATGTTGCTTGCTAAGTACACATGCTTCACATTCAACATGATCATTATTCAAGACAGGAAGACCTTCAGCCATTGTGTTCTTTTGAAGTAGCATTAAATCTTTGAGATTTAGATGTCCATACCTTTGATGCCATAAATTTATTGTTGATATTTTTGTAGATTCCAACACTTGATGACTTTTCCTAGTCACATCCAACTTATACAAGCCTCCAACTCTGGTTCCTGTGGCAATAACTTTGTATTGATCTTGAATGTTTTTCACTACACACTGTGATTTAACAAATTCCACCTTCAAATCTTGGTCAGCAATAGTAGAAACAGAAATTAAATTCTTTTGATACCAGGAACATACATCACATTATGGATCTATCTCTCTTGTCCATTAGGAAAATTCACACCTATTACTCCATAACCTTGAACTTTAAGTGATCCGTTATCTGCTAGGTAAACATATGTTCCATCAATGTTTTCATAATATTCATGAAACCACTCCTTATTACAAGACATATGGAGCGATGCACCAGTATCAATGAACTAATCATTCACATCATCATTTTCCATAGACAATGCAGCATCAAAAACAAACAATCTAGATTTTTAAATCCATCATTGATTGAGGTATCTTTGTCCACAAAATTTCCATTAGGCCTTCTATTTCTTTGCCTAGACTCATTATATTTCCTTTTATAGCGATCTTTAGAATGATGCCCAAGTTTGCCACAATAATAACAATCATCCTTGATCTTATCATGGATTGGAAATTTAGATTATGTCATACCTTTCTGTTTTGCTTGAAACATGCCTCCTTTGTTCTTGTCCCATGGCTTGCTTCTGTATGGATATTTTCCCTTGGTTACCAATGCCAAATCTGAACTACTAGAGCCCAAATTAAAGCTCTTCATCCTCTCCTCCTCTTGTAGAAGAATTCCTCACAATTCATCAAATGTATGGGGTTTCTTTCTAGCTAAAAGAATTGAAACAAAAATTTGATAATCTTGCACTAAGCCATTTAATGTGATGGTGACTAAGTTAGTACTAGACACCTTTTCACCAATATCTCCTAACTTATCACCTAAATCTTTGACACGAGATATGAAATTACTTATATTTTCATTTGCTTCCATTTTTAGAGATAAAAGCTTAGTCTTCAAAAACAAGATCCAGTTTGTATTTGTTGTTTCATACAAACCCTTTAGCGTATCCCATGTTTCTTTTCATGTCTTGCAATCCTTGATGTGAGGAATAATGTTGTCATTTACAGACATACACAAAAACACCTTTGCTTTCGTCTCCCTTCTCTCCCAATGTGGAATAGAAGCTGCAACCGTGGTTTTGGGCTCATCTCCACTCACAATGGACCACAAATTATAACCTTCTAAAATAGTCAGTAACTTGAATTTCCAATTCACATAATTTCCTCCATCAAGTTTGGTGGATTCATTCAAATAAGTATGAGGCAACAAATTTGACATGATGGAAAAGAAAAACTTTCTCCAATCAACAAAATGACACCAAATCTAAATCCAAGTGCACCCAATTTCACCAAATCCCAAAAAACCTTTCACTACACATGCACCATACAAATTTTTACTAACTCCTTTTCACTATTAAAATATTCCAATTTTTTTATTTTTTATTTTATTTTTACTTTTCACCACATTAAACAATTACTAAAGCAAATCTTTTAAAAACTTCTCCCAACAAAAAACCAACCAAACTTGATTTTCTTTGTTTTAAAATACTTAAAAAAATCACTTTCATGATTTTCAAATAACATGAATGATATTTGCAACAGAACAAATATTTCACTTACAGCACTTATAGCAAGCCTGACACTCGCATCTTTCACCTCAAGTAGCAAAGCTCCATTGGATTAGCATCCGTTGCACTAATCTCCCATGCTATCACTCAGACCTCCTCTACGTCTTCAAATGCACACAGTTGCTACTCTCCAAGAATATGAGACTTCGCACTTTCTTCAGCCCCAAACACACGCTTATAGAAACTTATGACATCCCCAGCACGCACCAACCATCACCAGCCACTCACCAGCAGCCACCACCATGCTTGTTCACAGATAACACAATACTGGGTCACCAAAAAATGTAGTACTTACCAAACTGTTGGTTCAAACAACACTGCGCCTGAGCTTACTCGACTATGACCAAACACAGCTCTTGATCTTCAGCAGCCACAGCTGAAACCCTCAACTCTAATACCATATCAGAGAACAAAAATCCACACAAAAAACTTGATCGGTTCATTACTAATCAGGGCAACTTATACACATTTATAGCTACGGATGAACAATTATTGCACCAGATGATACTAACACTAGCCCACTGTTGAACAGTGATCCGCGCTGTCTGAACGGTGAACGGTGCCGTTCATGATTAATACCTGACCATTGTTTCGATCTGAATAAGATTATGCAAAAATTTTATTGATAGAACAACTCATTGATGTCTGAAATGTCTAAAATCTTTTATTCCATGGAAGGTTCCAAATCCGAAAGGAGAATTGGCTACTGGAGTGATAGTAGTGATTAAAAATGGTTGTTCCAGAGAAAGTAGAACACGTATAATCTCATCCACACCCATGTACGTTGCACAAAAACAAATCTTAAACATTGTTAATAAAATCATAGGCCGTAAAATAATCGAATTTGAACTAGTAATTCGACCAACGATTTCTGATTTATTTGAGTGATTCAACCTAAATAGTTAACCATGATTCACACGATAATTTTAAAAAATTTGAACACCTGTCAAGCATCAACCCATACCGTAGGGTTCAGAAGTTTCAATTTAATTTTTTTTATTTCATATCCATGTTGACACATTTGATAACAGATCACATAAATGTCTCAGTGCCTTTTGTGATTGGAGATGAAACACATGAATTTTGAAATGCATTTCATGGTTAACGATGCAGTCTCAGGCTTGAGATTCCAGAGATGAAAGACGTGGCTTTTGAATTCTTTCATAATCAGGTCGACATATTTTCTCGCTCTATTGTAGCGATGTGAAGTGCTGAGGAATGTCAATCAACCATTTTAGTTGCTAAGAAATGGAGAAAGATGTAGTTTCAATACACGTGACAACACTTCATACTTGAACTGTCAGGTCAGTGGGGCAAGGTGTGATCAACCACGTGGGGGGAACACACAGACTATCGTTTAGATGATATTTTCCTTAGTGAAATCACAATACTCTATGAGTTCATATGATACGAATATTCTCTTAAGATTATTTGCAAGCCCACATCCATAAGTTGAGATAGATAAACTTATCTGTGTAATAAAATTAAAAAAATTAGTAAAAACTAAATTAGTTTTATTTTAAATTATTTTTGTTATTAATTAGAAAAACAAGATTTTTAATTATGGATATTTATCCCTATTTTATTAGGGAGAATTTTTATTTGTAAATATGATTTGTTACAATACCATGGATTCTTAATATCACATTGTCAAAAAACTTATAACTCGCTTCATATCACACTTTCATATGATATTTTTTTAATTAATCAATTTAATTAAAAAGACAAAAATAGTATAACTACTTTGAAGAAATATCTTTCTGTATACTATTATGAATATTCTGAATATTCCATGGAGGTCAAATGCCCACCATGCACCTAATAATTATTGATAATTAAAATACTTTATGGAGGTCAAATTCCCACAATCCATCTAATAATTGTTGATAATTAAATTAAAATTCCAGAAGCCCCATTCCAAAATAGATATTGTTATCCATGTAAAGACAAATTACATTGTTTATTTAATAGCACTTAGGGCGAGGTTGAAATTTGAAATCCCACATTTACCTATACAATTATGACAAATAAGTTAAAAGAATTATTTAACTATTTTACATTATGGATTTGTTAGTTGGAATTTGGTAATATAATTGTGAGTGAAGATATAACTATTGATTGTTTAAACTCCATTTTTAACTATATAAATAGATTCAACACCCTAAAAACTTATATAACATCTAAATTATATATATGGTACAAATTAACCTTATAATTTTAACAAAATTATCAAAACATATACTAAACAAAACTCCAAAACATAAATTAATTAATAATTAATATGATGGAAGAAAAAAATTAGTTTTACATACTTTTACATAAATATTTCGCACTCAAAAAGTTTATTCATTTCCAGTGTTATTTGTTGGACAACTAATCCTTACGATTAGGTTTGTGTGACACTCAGTAATTATTAGAGTCCAAGAAAAACCATAAACCAAATAAATGTTTATTTTATATATTTATATGTAAATTGTGTACATTATTCATTGAGATCAATAATTAATATATGTTTGAGTTTGATTTTCAATTAGTATATTTTACAGTGGTACAGAGAGGGTGAAATGCTTTGTTGAATGAGAGTGTGGTTAATATGATCTGTGTAATTCAGTGAGTCATGATTGTGTTGCCTTATTATAGAGCACTAGTGAACTAGAGCGAGGAATATCAAAGCGCAAGTTTTCATAAACTCCATGTAGATGTTAGTTTGTGTTTGCGTGAAGATATCGCAGATGGTATTGTTGATGATAGTAGTAACTTATCTACACCCTTGCCCACAAGAGTCCGCTGAAAACACCTCCACCATCACCCGTTCTTTCATCGACACTGAGACCCTTCTCCTTCGTTATTATTATTACTATAATGTTTATTAGGCAGCGTATCCTACGTAAACATTTTTTGGGTCTATGTTTCACAATCATAGAAAATCTCATATTGTGCCTCTTTTCCCCTTGATGCTGTGCACACCCAATGCATGACATCCGTAAATTAATGTGGATTGAATTTTATTTGATGAAATTTGAATTCTACTCAGCGTAGAGTTAGGTCTCCAAGACCCAACTAGTGCATACCACTCTGCTGCTTCTCCGTGCAAATGGAACGGTATCATCTACAAAACTGTCAGTTTAGTCACATAAATCAATCAGGAAAGTAATGGACCGAAAGGCCCCATTCTGTTCTCTGTTATTTACAAGGTAAAGGATTTGAAAAGCATTCAATTGGGTTGAGTGTCGTCATAAACTACCATACGTATTCTCATCGAGGAAGAAGCTGACGACAAGAAAGTTTAATACACACAAAAATTTTGGATCCTCCCCAGTTAAATTGTGGCGTGGACAGTGAATGTTGGAAGTATAATCACGTGTGGATCAATTCTGATGTGCCTCATGCCCTAACATGAAATGGTTCTACTGAAGGTCTTCCATGCCTGCCTCGACTTTCGATTTTCGAGAAAGACAAGGTGAATTCTCTTGTACTAGTTTGTTCTGTCATACATTATCAAAGGGTTGTGATTTTGTGAAGTATAAGTGAACAATATTTATACTCGTTTTTTCCATCCATGGGATTGAATTGAGTTATCAGGACAATAAAACGATTGAGGAAGTTTGTCTTATCGATTATGTCCACAGACGAGCTAGAACCTATGTGGATTTATTTTTTTGTTGATAACACTTTGCCGTAATCTATTTGGATAACAGTTTTGTGCTAGACCCCATGACCATCTGGCTGTTGAATATAAAAACGTTTGAGCTACAACTCCATAGGAACTCTGATCGGAAGATGCTTGTCCCAGTGCCTAAGGAATGAGCTAATTCATTGTTTATAATCTAATTCATTGTTTGAATAGATGGTGATTGAAGATTGATTAGGATGTCTTTTGAAAATTTCTCATTGTGCATTGTTTTCATTTTGGGAAACTTTCGTAGAGTTTTGTAATTAAGTAAAGTTAAAAAGAGTAAAAGTTAAAGTTATGATGTGAGGGGAAAGTGCAGTTGCCTCTCAGTTCAAGATTATGCAAATGTGCTAGTTAATTATAACTATATTTTCTTAACATATTCAGTTTTCTTGACATGATTGACCTCCTACGATGGGAAACTTTAATACTCTTAGTCTCAAAAAAAAATTTCATCCTTCATGTGCAATATTTCAAGACATAAATGGGTTTTGAAATTTTCCATTATTTGAACAATACTGAGGTTGTGTTTGACCAACATATACTACACTTTGATTGATGTCGTAGCCCATTATGTTTTATGTATCTGTCTCTACTGCAAGGATCGAAGGAGGATTGAGATCGACATGAGAAGTGGAGTTTTCTACGTACACCAGGCGGTAGGAGGAGTCAGTGATTTCAATAAGTATGCATCGTTCGTGGATCCAACATTGAAAACCTGTGCAGTTTGAAAAATATTGAGATTTTGGAGTTGAGAAATTCTTATTGTTGTGATGATCTAATTGATATTGATGTTGCATGAGTACTAATCATTTTATCGAGTAGCATATATGAATTTGAGTGAAAATGGTTCAAATGGGTCAAAGGGTTGATGAGAATTAAAAGCAGATTTTGAAAGGAGTTTTTTAAAGGAGTTTTTCTAACTTGGCACAAGGATTATTTTCACATTAGAGGCTTACCATTTCTTTAAAAATTTATTCATCCTACTTCATAAATGGGTGCATTTTCGGTTAAATGTGACACCCGAGATTGACAAAAATGGCTCAAATTAAAAATGTATTAGAAATTTTAAGCAATCTCATTAGTTCCACTGCTGATGAAATTTTAAATATTAGCAAAGTAAGTGTTGTTGATATTAGAGTCTGTTTACATGATGCATTGGAGACAGTTTAATTTCTCCAGATTGAGTCTCAAGTACAACGAGACAATCCAAATTAAAACATCTCTCGAAGTAATGAAACCACTTTAGAAGGAAATTTGGATGCAGTGGAAAGTCATATTGAGGCAAGAATATACAAGATTCATTTGCATACGTATGTGAAGCCTATCATTCCCAAAACATTTATAAGATCATGGGAAGAAATTATCCATAACAGATACATAACTGGTTTGGGATATAACAAGGATGTCCTCGATGTATCTTATTGTATTCCTGATTTTTCGAACCCTATACAATTTTGTAGTGTTGGATTTTTGGATGTTGTCATTTCAGAACAATGTCAACATTGTCATAGGGTTGGACATATGAAATATCATTTTTTTTTAATCTTCACTCGTGTGAGCATTGTGGAAAGCGCAATCACCATTCAAACAGATATCCGAGAAAGAAAACTACTACAAAAGAGAAACTAAATCTTGGATGGACTACTTCTTTGAATTGGTTGAAAACAACCAAGATGATTTACATGTCATATTGCAAGATATGTTTCAGAGTGTTGACCAGCCTTGCAGTGAAGAAGATTACATCATCTTCTCACCTTGGATTCGACAAGGGGGGAATTATTGATGGTCTACTACAGGTTCAAATATTTGTCAAGCATGTTTGAGTCAAAGATCCACAAGTGAGTTTGAGCCAAAACATGTACTAGTTAGAGCCAGATTTGTAGCTAGAGAGAAACGAGCGCTTCCTGATTCAAAATTGTTTGAGGAACTACACTGATGGTTCCACAGTTGACTTTTTTATATTGATTAGAGAAATTCTATGGAGGTTCCAGACGTGGGTATCATTTATGGTTTTCTTTTAAAAACCACCATCATTGGTTTTTGGTCATCCTTAAAAACCATTTGTGAGAGACATTCAACTCTTAGATGAGATGCATTTTTGCATTTTGAGCTCTTGTTCTTGAACTTTGATACATCCCTTCATATTAAGGGGAAAATGTTAGTTAACTAATCCTTGAGATTAGGTTTGTGTTATGGTTAGTGGTTATTAGAGTCCAAGAAGACCAAGAAACTAAACCAATAATTTCTTTTATGTATTTATATGTACATTGTGTACGTCATTTATTGAAATAAATTCTTAATACACTGTTGAATTTAGTTTCCAATTTATTGTCTTACACCAATGCAAATTGAAATAAGCTCTAATATGGTAAGCTTCACAATTAATATTTCCACTATAATTCCTATTCTCAATCTCTCTTTTTAATATTAAATCTGTTACAGGTGAATTAATACACATTTAGTTAATTAACAAACATACTATTAATCCTTTACATTTATTAATTAACATACATATTATTACATTAGCATCTATTTTTAAATTTAAAAATAAACATGCATCTTACTCACAAAATTATGCTACAGTGGCCAGTGTGTTACCATTTGTGCTAAGGTTAGTGGAGTTTGATGTTGGGCCTTCCAAAGTCCATGAAGAGCACTATAAAATCGAGTTGATAGGAGGGAAATCCAAATTCTCTAGTGATAGTGATGATGCCACCAAGTAGAGTTTGATTAACTATAATGCATTGTAAGCATGGATATATTATTTATATATTAATATGTGATATATTATTATTATTATTATTATTATTATTATTTATTATATAGTGATTTTAAAAAAATATATTTAAAAATATATTTACTAGCATTTGCACCTAATGTTGCAAAGGAAACTTTGTAAGGCATAGTGTGTGGAAGAATATTGAAATGTGAATGGGCTTCTTTGAAAGCAAGGGTCGATGATAATGCGTTGGAATTGAGGAAGCCATGCCGAAAACCCTATTTGGGGGTTAAAGTGGCTATGAAATGCAATAAAAGTAGTCATAAATATCCATTGAACTTGTTTAGATACCTTAAAGATTGCCTACTTGAAGGTGAAGTTAAAGAAATGAATTCACGCGAACAACAATTGGGTATCCATATCGATATACAAAATTTTAAGGAGAGGTATTTTAATCTTTTCAAACAACATTCTAATGTATTTTAATAGAAAGATGAAGACCTTAAACCATATCACATTATGATGAATTGAATTCCTGCTAGGATATATTCCTTATGACACAGAGAAGCTACAGGTGGTTGATAAGCAGGTGAAAACAAATGCTTGGGCTCATGAAGGAGCTCTGTATTGTCTTCCAGCCCACACTGTTCCTATGCCTATTATATACCATGGCAACATCATACACAAAGACATCTCTTGCTCATTACTTTGGCATTAAGCAAAATGAATATATTAGAATATTTAATGGGTATATAACCATTTAGCCTTAGGTTTGGGATACGTTGGTTGTTGGTCTCTGGACCTACAAGTTCAGTGATCTACAAAGAGAGACTGCTGCAGTGGCAATGGGGGAGGTAAAATGTCGGTCTTCTGCATTTAGATTCATATTTCTTTCATGGTTGTCTGGTTTTGGTTGAATATTTTTATTTTTCTATATTTGTATCATATTTTGCTTTGATGCCAATGTTTACAGGAGAAGAAAGAGGAAAATGGTGTTGTTGCTGAAAAGAAAGTTGATGAGAAGCAGTCTGAGGTTGAAGCTAGAATGTGCAATATTTTTTGAATAGCCCATCTCATCATAGATTAGAAAACATAAAGATGGGTAGTAAGTGTTATGTAGATCTGCCTAAGTCAAACACACATTTCATGCACTTTGGTCTTCCTGGTCTTTCATTTATGTAGTTCTGTTATGTTATAGAATCTAAGTTCAGGTATTCTAGACCTTCTGATCTTTAGAATACAATTTGAGTTCATGATATCTAGATTTGTTTATAAACCTTTGCTATACTCTCAACAATTCAGGTATATGTGGATTTGGTTATAGAACTTTGCTATCCTCTGATAAATTAAGGTATATGTGATGTATATATAGACATGGAGGAGTGGAACAACTTGAGGTCGAAATGTAGCTCAACAAGGTGACCATGAAGGGAAATGTGGATCCTCTAAAATTATGTGAAAGAGTGCAGAGGAAGTCTAGAAGGAAAACTGAGCTCATATCTCCATTGGTACTGCCCAACAAAACAGAGGAGAAGGAGAAGATTAAAACAAAAGATATAGCTTTTAGACAATGATTTTGAAGCTCTTCGAACTTTGGAACCAAATGAACGCATATTTCATTTAGATCTCATGTGGAAGAGAAATATTAGTAGTTGAAGATATGGAGCTCGAATGTAAGGACACAATTACTTATCATAAAATTATGCAGTTGAAGGAGACCTGTATTCTCCTCCAGATGTTAATCTTTTCAAACAACATTGTGATGTATTTACCTAGAAATATGAATACCTTAAACCATATCACACTGTTATGAACTAAATCCTTGCTAAGATATATTCCTAGAATTATGGCATGGTATTAGGAAAACAAATAAAAGGTTATGAGAAAGCTCACCTTCCATTGAAGAGTATAACATGGGAAAGTGTTGCACCAATCCTTGCAAAACCAAATCCAGTGGAGAAATCAAACAATGTGCAAAGATACAGTTTTTTGTATTTATCATAAGCCTCAATGTTCAATTCAATCTCTGGTGTGATATGAAGATCTTAAACCATATCACATTGTTATTTGAAACTCTATTGTCAGCTAGTATGGTAATATTGACTAAGTCTTCATGTGTCACAAATCATATAAAAATGGATTTTAGTTAGCTCCATGATCCTTGGAGAATAATAATATATACAACCTTCATCTGTCATGGCCTCTCAATGGTACAATTACTTAGCTAATTGCAGACATGTCTTGAAGCATTCTATATGATGCCACTTTTATTACAGTGATGCATAAATTAGATTTTACAATGGGAATTGTGCTTCAGTGTTATTTTCATTCAAGCGGCATTTGTGCCAGTTATTTCTTTTGGACAATTATGGTTATTCTAAATGGTAATGCTATGTCAAGTAGTATGTGCTAGCATTATTATTTTTATGATCAAGGTTGCATATTATGTCAGTTTAAACAAGCATAATTTGATTTTCATGCTACACTGCAATTTTTTTATAGGCATTGAATTTTTTTCTGCAGAGTATCCAGAAGTCTGAATTCCCTAAAGAATTGGAGCTAACAGACAGGAGGGTTCTAGTACATGTCAATCTGATCAGGAGGAAAGAATACTGTCCTGTATGTTTTCATTCCATTGCCCAATTCATGGCGTGCTAATTTTTCTAAGGTTATGGTGTTCATGCATGTGTTGTTATACTAATTGTGAAATGGGGGAATTTAGTTGTTCCATACATTTTTTTTATGGTCCTTGAAAAACCCAATCCCCGTGGAGAAACAAACAATGTGCGAAGATATAGTTCGCTGTATTTATCATAAGCCTCAACGTTCAATTCAAACTCTGGTGTGATATGAAGACCTTAAACCATATCACATTGTTATCTGAAACTCTATTGTCAGCTAGTATGGTAATATTGACTAACTCTGCCTGTGTCACAAATCATATAAAAGTGCATTTTAGTTAGCTCCGTGGTCCTTGGAGAATAATAATATATACAACTTTCATCGATCATGGCCTCTTAACGGTCCAACTACTTAGCTAATTGCAGACCTATCTAGAAGCATTCTATATGATGCCACTTTTATTACAGGGATGTAGAAATTAGACATTAGAATGGGAATTGTGCTTCAACATTGTTTTCATTCAAGTGGCATTTGTGCTAGTAGATGTCAATCTGATCAGGAGGGATGAAGATTGTCCTGTATGTTTTCATTCCATTGCCCAATTCATGGCGTGCTAGTTTTTCTAAGGTTATGGTGTTCATGCATGTGCTATTATACTAATTGTGAAATGGGGGAATTTAGTTGTTTTATACATTGCTTTTATGATCCTTGCAAAACCAAATCTAGTGGAGAAATCAAACAATGTGCGAAGATATAGTTTGTTGTATTTATCATAAGCCTCAATGTTTAATTCAAATTCTGGTGTCATATGAAAACCTTAAACCATCTCATATTGTTATCTGAAACTCTATTGTCAGCTAGTATAGTAATATTGACTAACTCTGTCCATGTCACAAATCATATAAAAATGGATTTCTATTAGCTTTGTGGTCCTTGGAGAATAATAATATATATAACTTTCATCTATCATGGCCTCTCAATGGTCCAATTACTTAGCTAATTGCAGACCTATCTTGAAGCATTCTATATGATGCCACTTTTATTACAGGGATGCCTAAATTAGATTTTAGAATGGGAATTGTGCTTCAACATTATTTTCATTCAAGCGGCATTTGTGCCAGTTATGTCTTTTGGAAAATTATGGTTATTATAAATGGTAATGATGTGTTAAGTAGTATGTGCTAGCATTTTTATTTTTATGATGAAAGTTGGATATTATGTCAGTTTAAACAAGCATAATCTGATTTTCATGCTACACTGCAATTTTTTTTATAGGCATTGAATTGTTTTTCTGCAAAGTATCCAGAAGTCTGAATGCCCTAAAGAATTGGAGCCAATAGACAGGAAGGTTCTAGTACATGTTAATCTGATCAGGAGGGATGAAGATTGTCCTGTATGTTTTCATTCCATTGCCCAATTCATGGCGTGCTAGTTTTTCTAATGTTATGGTGTTCATGCATGTGCTGTTATACTAATTGTGAAATGGGGGAATTTAGTTGTTTCATACATTGTTTTTATGACATTTAAACTTAATAAAGATCAAATCACTATCCTAGATATATTGTCTATGTGTCAAACGTTCGTGGCTTTGCAGCTGTTGAATTTTTTTCTGTAATCACTGTCGCTTAATTTATTATTTTTCAGATTTATTAGTAATATAGTAGCTAATGTGGTCACACTCATGATCAGTAAAATATATGTAAGCTTAGTCTACTAAATTAAATGTATGCAGGTCCGAGATCCAACATGTGTGCCTTTTCAAGGTTTAGGCAGAACACTCGGTAGCTCCAGCTCATCAGCTCTTGAGCTCAGTGCCCCTTCAATAGTACAACCAACTATTGGTCGGTGTTCAGAAGGTCTCACAGTGGATGATTCTAAACCATCTACATCTATTCAAGTTAGCTTATCTGATGGGACACGCATGGTGGCTCGCTTCAATCACCATCACACAATTGCTGATATGGGCATTCATTGATGCTGCAAAGCCTGGAAGTGCTAGAACATATCAATTGCAAGAAATGGTTATCCCTCCAAAGCCATTGAATGATCTAGCGCAGACCATAGAAGAAGTAGGACTAATCAATTCTGTTGTAATATATAAATTTTAGTTTGTTAGTCTCATTAAAGAAAACTTGAAGATTTTGACATAATGGCATATCATGATTAATATCTTGGTTATTAAATCCTTGTAGAGATTGGTGCTAAATTATATGTGAATATGCAAATTGGTTTTGTTCATTTCCTGCATTGTCAACAAGTTGTTTCTCCCATCTGTGGAACTGTAATCAATTTAAGGCTGCTTTATTTCCATCCCTAATGGTTACTCCATTATGCTATAGAATCCTTGAGAAAAATAGTTTATAAGAAATTACAAATTACATGCGCTAATGACTACTGCCAGCTTCATGCAGTGTAAAGTTTCCACACAATCTATGCACAGTTGTTTTGGATCCCTCATCAGATCTGAAGTTGCGATTATCACCAGTGTCACTTTTCCATATAACTCTGAAAGTGTATAGTTAGTGACTGCAAAAACCAGCACAACAACATTAACAATTCAATCAAATACTGATATTTATTAATAAACTATACTCTCAGAATGGAATTCAACATCAACAATTCAATCAAATACTGATATTTATTAATAAACGGTATCTCAAGAATGGAATCCAAAGAAATACTTCTTCATTCATATGTCATACATGAGGGTGTCCAAACACTGTGTGAATTAGATGAACATTTGGGTGACCAAAAAATTCCACCTCCTCCACTGGTCCAACTATGTTGGAGAATGAAATGCTTGTGTGTGAGATCATTCTGTATGTCATAGCAGTGGTCGCTTGTCCACCATTATCATCATTAACCCCAACTTTAAATGAAATCATGATATTTATTAATAAACGGTATCTCATAATGGATTCCAAAGAAATACTTCTTCATTCATATGTCATACATGAGGGTGTCCAGACACCGTGGGAATCAGATGAACAATTGGGTGACAAAAAGAATTCCACCTCCTCCACTGGTCCAACTATGTTGGAGAATGAAATGTTTGTGTGTGAGATCATTCCGTATGTCATAGCAGTGGTCGCCTATCCACCATTATCATCATTAACCCCAACTTTAAATTAAATAATGATAATATTATAGTAACTTTCATGAAGATGCGTATATATTTTCATACCTTGACACCTGCAAGCTTCGTCACTACTTTCGCACTTCATAGATTTTAAACAACTTCTAAAAAAAAGCCATAGCAATGTTTTCTAGAATAGAGCATTATTTCGAAGAAAGAATCTATAAATGGAAAAAGTAAGAGGGGAAGAGAATGAGATACATGGGGTCCTGGAGCAGGCCTTGTATTCACCAAAATTACTGAACGCACTCACAGATTCGATGGAAGATGTTGCTTACCATCAAATTTCTTGTCTTCTAGTTTTGATTTGAAGATTCCCTTGGCCTAGGCCTCTTCAAGTTAAATAGAGAATTACAAGATTCACGATGCGCTAGACTCTGCATCCTCCGATCTAACGTGCAAAAAATGAATCTTCCAGAGGGGAAGAGAATGAGGTACATGGAGTCCTAGAGCAGGCCTTGTATTCACCAAAATTGTTGAATGCACTCAAGGATATTTATTAATAAACGGTATCTTAGAATGGAATCCAAAGAAATACTTCTTCATTCATATATCATACATGAGGGTGTCTAGACACTGTGGGAATCAAATGAACAATTGGATGGAAAAAAACTTCCACCTCCTCCACTGGTCCAACTATGTTGTAGAATGAAATGCTTGTGTGTGAGATCATTCTATATGTCATAACAGTGGCCGCCTGTCTACCATTATCATCATTAACCCAAACCTTAAATTAAATAGTGATAATATTACAACAACTTTCATCAAGATGTGTATAGATTTTCATACCTTGACACCTCCAAGCTTCGTCACCACGTTCACACTTCATAGATTTTAAATAACTTCTTAAAAAAGGCATAGCAAATTTTGCCAGAATAGAGCACTATTGCAAAGAAAGAATCTATAACTGGAAAAAGTAAGAGGGGAAGAGAATGAGGTACATGGAGTCCTAGAGCAGGCCTTGTACTCACCAAAATTTTTGAATGCACTCGCAGATTCAATGGAAGATGTTGCTTACCATCAGATTTCCTGTCTTCTGGTTTTGATTTTCAGATTCCCTCGGCCTGGGCCTCTTTAATTTAAATAGGGAATTACAAGATTCAGAAGGCACTCGACTCTGCGTCCTCCGATCTAACACGCAAAAAATGAATTTGCCAAAGGGGAAGAGAATGAGGTACATGGAGTCCTGGCACAGGCCTTGCATTCACCAAAATTATTGAACGCACTCACAGATTCGATGGAAGATGTTTCTTACCATCAAATTTCCTGTCTTTTGGTTTTGATTTTGAGGTTCCCTCAGCCTGGGTCTCTTCAAGTTAAATAGGGAATTACAAGATTCAGAAGGCGCTCGACTCTGCATCCTCTGATCTAATGACAGAAAATGAATCTGCCAGAGCGGCCTGGAGGGATCCAGGGGAGGGCCTGTTGCCAAATTAGCTACATATTTCTTCATAAAACCCAGATTGCAATTGTTCGCCTCTGTAACCAATTTGTAATTTGTAACTGTTTCTAATGAATCTGTAACTGTTTTGATCGACGGTTCAAGTTTTTGTAATTGTCTAACATCTAATTGTACGGTGTCCAAAGATGAAAAGTAAACCAAAAAAGAAAATAGATTTCAAAAGAAAATACCTTACGACGTAATAAATATTATACCAAAAAAGTATTTATTTTAAATTTACACTTATTTATAATTAAAAAAATTATATTCTATTATTTATATTATATATATATATATATATATATATTATATATATATTATTTGTTACATGTCACTTTTATTTAAAGCACAAACAAAATTTACACCTCTCACATATTGAGCCACGCACCATTAAAATGTTGTAACGAAAATTTATTTTTACTTTATAAGTATCCTGCACAAAGATAGATAAGTCCCTCTAGGTGAAAACATTTTCTAAATGAGGAAAAGCTTGCAACGTCCAGGTATTTATCTCTCTTCACGATGTGTTTTTGTTTCAGAGGAAGGAGAGTGGGGAGCAACGTGCCTCCCTCATGCCAAGTAACACATTATTAAATTTTTTCAATAAATTTTTTTTCCCTTCCATATATATTGATTAATAAGAATATTAAAACATTTTTTCTTATTAATTTTTTTCAAAATATTTAATGTTTAAAATCTATTAAAGAATTATAAAAATTTACATTTTTATATTAAAAATATAAAATTTATCAATAAAAATATAAAATTGTTTGCATTCATTTATTTATTTATGGGATGAACATCTATTTATTTATTTAATATTCGTATTAAAATATTATTTTATTATTAATACTAAATTAATGTCACAAATTAATTTCAAATATTGTCCAAGACTTTTTTTTAATTTAGAAAAGTTCTATGTATCTCATACACATACAAATATATATGTAGATAGATATATTATGTGTCTAATTTAAGTTAAATATAGAAAAATATATGTCGATACATATTTTATGTGACAAAATTAAGTTAAATAGAGGAAAATTCATACATATTTTTTTTAGATGGTATACAAAGAAAAATGAATAGAGTTAATATGTTTTAATAAAAATGGATATTAAAATATTTTTTATTATTTTTGTTTTTTTAATTATAATCAAAATTACACACTTTTTACACTAAAATAAATTGAAAAAATTAATAAAATAATATTTATTCTTTTATATTTATAAAACCATTTTTTAATTTAATTAAATAAAAAAAAATCAATAAAAAATATAATTCTATAAACTAATAAAAATATAATTAAATTTCAAAAATTTATAAATAATAAAAGCCAAATAAATTCAATAACATCCAACATTACATTATAAAAATAATAAAATTTAAAATAATCCAAAAAAAACACAAACGCACATAATTGACTGTCACTATAAAATTAATATCTTACTACCAAACAGGTCAATTTAAACAACCTTATCCTAAACAATAATTTAAACAACCTTATCCTAAACAAGGAATTAGTGGATTGAACATCCTTATCATAAACAAGGATTTTATATCTTACTACCAAACAGGTCAATTTAAACAACCTTATCCTAAACAATAATTTAAACAACCTTATCCTAAACAAGGAATTAGTGGATTGAACATCCTTATCATAAACAAGGAGTTAGAGTGATTTCAAGTATTCAACTCCTAAATTATTGTCTATTTCTAAATGAAAATTTAGAATTTACTTAGTGATTTGGTGTATTCATCCGGTATAAATGGTCATTTATCTGTAAATGATAATTTACGATTTACTGTCTTATTTAATATAAATTTAGTAATTTAACCTTCATAATATATTTATTTAATATTTAAATTTTTAAACAATATTATTAAATATTATTTTCATGATAATTTAATTTTAGTAATAAATAAATAATTTTATATTTATATTTTTATTTTTTAATATTTTACCCTATATGAAATTTATAGGGGAAAATATTTCTCTTACCATGGCAGGAAAAAACAATAAAAATAAATCAATTTCACCATATTCAAATATATCTCAATAATAGTATTAAAATATTATTGGAAATCGTGTCACAATAATGATATCGTGCATGACACCATCCTTAAATTAATCCAAATGACATTACATCCATTTTTCTCGAATGTAATCTAGCTAGCTCTTCCCATCAACATTATTCACCTCAAAATAATTTTATACAACTATTCAGGGTAAATAAAAGGGTACATGGAGTTTTTACAGTGGTTGTGATACATATATACAACATCAATGACAAGATGCTTCAGACAATAGTCCATTTTTCTCGAATGTAATCTAGCTAGCTCTTTCCATCAACATTATTCGCATCAAAATAATTTTATACAACTATTCAGGGTAAATAAAAGGGTACATGGAGCTTTTTACAGTGGTTGTGGTACATATATACAACATCGATGACAAGATGCTTCAGACAATATTCCAAACAACTATCTGATTCTCTTCTTTCGTCGAAATCTCAAGGCGCATTCAGCGCGTAAATCGAACAGATTTTCTCTTTGTGCGCTCATTAGCCGCGGTTTGTCTTTTCTACGCGTAGATCGTAGATATGTAATGCAACTCGTTCTCCCACGTTTTCTACCATTTACTTATCTCGCGTACGCATACCTATTTTGATCCCGATCCACTCGATTTCCGAACAAATAACCAGAATTTTCTCATAATTTCACGCAAATACCCAGAAGAATTTTCTCATAATTTCACGCAAATACCCAGAAGAATTTTCTCATAATTTCACGCAAATACCCAGAAAAGGACACAACAGTGGATGGATAGAAATTGTCGACGAAATCAAGTGAAGTAGGCTGTGATTGCCGAAAATAGTAGCTTGTTTATGTGCATTAAATGAGCTAGATTGTATATATTACGACTAATTTTATTTGCTATATACTATAGAACCATAAATGTGTAACTTAGTATATGATCATCATTAAATAAGCAGTAGTCTATAACGCGACTTTTTGAAAGTCTTTCCGGCAGATTTTTCCCGTCAAAATCCGGCAGCAATTCATTGGAATCCCAGGTTTGATTGCTAGTTTCTGCACAATCAATGGCTCCCAGGGGTTTTCCAGGGCTCTGAATCCAAATATGCAGTTAAAAAACCATTTTAACTGCTAAAAATCAAGATTTAACCTCATTTCTTCCGCCGGATTCCGTCACCGGAATCTCCAAAAAGTCGCATTATAGACAACTCCATTAAATAATGGACATATATACTGCTAGGTTCTATAACATAGTAAAAAAGACTCGTTTATCTTTACAGTTGGATTTTGGCCCATTATCAGTATGTAACTGTCCAGCCCACTCATTTAAGGCTCATTAACAAGAATATATTTGTTAAATAAGGCTGGCTTATCCCTATCTTTACTTACCGTTTGGATTTTGGCAACTAATTATCCATATATAAATTTATACAACCCCACTCATTTAATGCCTATTAACAACAACATATTTGTTATCTGAGTATAAAGACAAACCCTCAGGAAAACCTTCGCCTGAGGAGCTTCTGCAGGTTCGGAGCGATAGTGGGTACACTACAGTTAATAAACGGGTTAAGGCGTAATTAGAACTGCCAAAACACGAGACAGGTGATATATTATATACTATCCATTAGAATGGTCCGCAAACAAAACGGACAGTATATCCGCTGCAATCCGGTGTTTAATTACCGAGGCAAAGAAAAGTAATACAAAGTAGAAAAAAATACGCATGAAAGTGATGTATGCAGCAATGCCATTAGTGGAAGCAGCCGAAGCAGTTTGACAGTTCAGTGACGCCCAGAGTTCCTCCAAACACTTCAGCGCATTTACCCCTTCATTCACTAATGCGACGAAGTGGTTGAAGGAACTCCCGGCGTTCAGAACTTGCAGTGAAATCATATCGTGATTGATGAATGAAGGAATAAGAAGGGGAATGATGGGCTTCTTAAATAACATTAGCCTCCGCTCCCTACACTGCGTCGTTATGATGACTCAAGTTACGGGAGGACAAGTCGATTTCAAAGTCACATTCAACGAAGGAAGGTGGCCAAGTATGAATCATCCATTCATATTCGCCCCACCGAAACCTGTACGGTCTACATGTTCAGTTCCGTGTAACATTTTTCTTGTTTTTGTTTTTGTAGCTGCATTACCCATCGATTCATTGAACGAGGGAGGGAAAAGATTCCAGTGCCTGTTGGCACACGTCCACTAGGCTGGATTTAAATAACATGATTCAATGCAAGATGCCGAATTTAACTTCACAACAACTCTACGCGATTACCTATTTACTGATCAAATTTAAACCTCTATCGAAGATGTAGAGCTCTATTACCTAGGTACGGATAAACTTAAACCTCCGTAGAACATGCGGAGTTGAATTCTCTGGGTATAAAAGAAGATGCACAGTAAAACCTTTTCTGTGTATAAAAATGATTTTACTTGGGAATGTAATTTCTCAAATTACAAGGTTTTATGTGTATAAAAATGATTTAACTTGGTAAAGTAATTTCTCAATGTACAAGATTTCATCGAATAGTTACGAACACTATAGGCTAAAATATTTGAAATGATATGACATGATACCTAGCTTTTCTTTCCAAGGATCTATTCCACCTTTGGAAAGGCCAGTATCTTCTCCCAACGCTAAAAGTTAGCGAAGCCTCTTTGTGGAAAAGCGTCTTCCTTAAACTAATGAAAAAGCGGACTATTTAAAACTTGAAAGTCCAATCCAAACTCGAAGTGATCAATAGGCATCTTACTGCATATCCAAGGATGTATTAGTCTGATTTTAACTAAATAACATTGAGGGTCAATATTCATTGTACTTAGGAAGAAGTATGATAAACTAGAGTAGATTGGATTGCTGGACTACTTTATCAATCTTGCGTTTATTATTTATAAATAATAGGATAGCATTTAAATTTATAAAAATGATTTAAATTTAAAAATAATATATTATTCATAAAGATAATAAAAAGTTGAGTGGGGAATGTTTTTAAAATATGATCAGTTAGTTGGACGATTTTTTGATTTGGTCTTTTTACTATTTGTAAAAAGTTATTAGTTAATTAAATAACTCGTGTTTCTTAATATCAAATCTTTAGGGCTATTAACCAAATCTATTATAAATCATCTATGGGTGAGCCATATGTTTCCAATCTCATTTTCATAGATTTTCATACATATCTTTATCGATAGTTTAATATAGTACCAGCCTCTTATCCAACAACATAGATCTAAGATCAAGAGATCTAGAAAATGTGACAGAAGAGATCTAAGAGGAGCCATCTTTCTAGCCATTGATTCAACACTATGAGAGCCACTCCCTTGCCCAATTAAAATTCTACTGAGAACCCATGATGAGCTTGCGGAGGTGTCATTAAGGTTTAATACGGACGCTTGCTTGAGAGACCATAGCCATCACGATTCAATATTATTTGAGTTGAAGGGAGATCGCTATTAACTCGGTATAAACCTATTCGAAGGTGATTGGGTGACTTTGCATTTTAATCCTCGCATTTAAGTTGTTTTAATCCTCACATCGAAGTTAAGTTTTAATCCTCACATCCAAGTTGTTATCTTGTAATTATTATTTTGCTTAGAACACAATTTTAATTTAGGGTTTTTTTTTAATATAATAAAAATCTAAAATGTGTGATTGAGAATGTTTATAAAGATATGTTTGTTTAAGTGTTTTAAAATAATATTAGGGATGTTTATTTTTTATTGTTAGGTTTTTAAATAGATTTTATAAATAATTTACCTAGTAGGATCGATTTTTATTGGCGAGAAATATGATTTATAGTTATTCTTATTGGCAAGAAATATGATTTATAGTTTTTTCAAGATGAAGAAATGTTGGGAGTTCATGGAGAATGGGTTCCCAAAGCCTTATCATGCAACTCTACATAAGATGACTAATGCTAGGAAAATTCTACTTGCATAAGTGAGAGAAAAGTGGAACATGGCCAAGTTTTAGATCTAAAATTTAGTGGATGACTAGATTTTTCCCAAGATAATAGGAGAATCGAGTGTAAAGTAATCATGGAATATCCTGTAATTAGCATATCAAGGTAATGAAAAATTGAAGACATGAAAGCTTCAAACTCTCTAGAAAGAGTTTGAAACCTTAAAGATGAAAGAGGCAAAGAACATTGATTAGTTGATGACAACAACAATCGTAGTTACTAAGTAATTCAACATTCATGAAGATAAGATTGAGCTCAGAAAATTGTTAAAAAGTTCTTAGAAGACTACCTAATAAATTTGAAATGATTTTAATTTCCATCAAAGAATCTAAATACCTATCTAAAATAATAGTAGAAAACCTAACCAAATCTCTTGTATCTCATGAATAAAAATCCAATATTGAAGAGCAATCTTTAGAACATACCTTCAAAGCCTAGGCATCCATTCAAAGTGACAGTGGTAGAAGTTGTCTTAAAGTAGAAGAGATAACAACATTAGAAGAGCCAAACCATCCTAAACACTCTCTCAAATCAGAGGGGGAGAGATAAAATTTTGATAGACAAATCCAAATTACATAGTTTCTAATGAAAAAAGTATGGACATTGTGAAAGTGAATGTAGAACGAAATAGTAAGATTTGGACAAGGGAAGATTTAATGTCTTCAAGGGAATTTTGAGGCGATGTTCATCTCATGTCAAATCAATGAAGAAGATCACAACAAGGGTATTTGGTTGTTGGACAATGACTACATCAATCATAGGTCATGTAACAAAAACTTACTTTCTAGTGTTAGTACCTCAATTGAATATGAAATTACTTTATGAGATAATTATCATGGCAAGTCCTTAGGAAAAGGTGTTATTTTGGTCTTAACCAACAGAAATGAGATGAAATGAATTCTTGATATCTTTTATGTACCCAATCTTAGACATAATCTCCTATGTTTTGGAAAATTGAATTAACACAATTATGATGTCAGATTCAAGGACTCCACATGCACAATCTTAGATAAGTCTCCTAGTAGATAGATGTTTGCAAATGTTCAAATGATAAAGAATAGAATGATCCCATTGAATCTAAGAAGGTTAAACCTATCATAGTCATACGCACAAAATGGCTCAAGTACAGATGTGACTTGGTAATAACATATTAGCTATGGTCACCTACCTTTTAGGAGTCCAAGGATTTCTCATATTGAGTGGATAAACCAATCTTTATGAAAGCTACATTATTGGAAAAAATCAAAGATATAGCATTCTAGACACCTCATATATAGCTAAGGAGGATATATAAATTGTCCTCTTATATCTATGTTGACCCATACAAACTTAGTCAAACAGTGGAAGTTAATGTTTTCTAATATAAATTGATGATTATAATAGGAAAGTTTGAGTGTATTTCTCAACAAAAAATATGAAACATTCCCAAAGTTCAATGATTTTAGAGATATAATAGAAATGGAAAGTTGAAAATATGTCAAGGTGCTCAAATCATATGGAGAAGCGGAGTATGAATCAAAGAAGTTTACAAATTTTTGTAAGCAACAGGGAATTAGAATAGACTTCACCACCATATATACTCCATCATAAAATGTAGTGTATAAGAGGAAGAATCATACCATCATGAACATGGTTGGGACCATGATTAAAGCTAATTTTTTTCCAAATGAGTTTTAGGATGAAGCTAATGCTTGTTTAGTCTACACATTAAATATATTTCCAACAGCTAGTGTGAAAGGTAAGGTACCTCAAGAAGTATGGAGTGGGAAAAAGTTAAGTGTCTCTTATTTAAGAATTTTTTGTCGTATTTCCTATGCACATGTCATAGAAGAGATAAGGAGGACATGTTTCTTACCTTTATCAATCTCTGGACTTTGGCTGAGGCTTATTTCAACGTTGTTCCTCTAGAGACTTAGAGAGAAATTAGGAATTCTAAAACCATGGTGTGTGATGAGAGACAATCATATTCTAAATATGAGATATTGGAGGAGATTTCCTATTGGGTTCCTAACCCTTATCATACCAGGGGACAAAGAAATAAAATCCACAACATGATTGCATTATATTGGCAAATGAAGATCCTGCTTGGCATGGTGCTAAAGGATAAGAAAGGGGAGAGGTAAAATGTGTTTGATTCTCGAGAGGATATTAAAAGAATGATGATGAACCTATGTTTTCTTGTAGACCGACTTGTGCAAGACTAGCCTGTGTAGAAGGGAATCTTCAATGTGACTATGATACTCCTACACCTCCTAGTTTGAGTCTAAATGACCCAAATCCTATTTCTTCTTATGACTCTTAATGGTATACAACTCTGCTACTATATATGGTATCTTCTTATATTTTGAACTGTTTTGTACTACCAGAATGCGTATTTTTGTTTTTTTGGGCTACTTTTTGGGTTTCTTTGAGAAGGGTGGACAATTCTCATAGTTTCTCTAGAGGCAATAAAATCCCTCCACTTGTTATGGAGAAGTACTTTGGTTTTGATAAAGGCATTATAAAGCAATAATTTTTTTAATTTATAAGAAAAGCGTAATAATTAACTTACATTGTCATATAATTTTAAAAATATATTTAAATATGGATGTACATTTTATAATAAAACTATAATATAATAAAATTGATGGATTATTTGTTTTCATTTGTGCTAAGGTTAATAGAGATGAAGCATAGAAAGTGTCATAAAGGTCATCATGAGATCATAAAGAGGTTCCATCAAGTGGATTCTAAGTGAAATATATATATAGTTTCACTTTAATCACACATTAGGAATTATGATGGATTTATTTTAGTTATATAAACTAATTATATCTTTGTTTGTCACATGCATACTTCATATAAAAATCAAAAGGAATTACATATATCTTTCATATTAAGCAACACATCATTAAAATGGTATAACTAAATATTTTTTAACTTTAAAACTATCATATATAAGAGGGATTAAGTCCCTTAAGGTGGAAAGTTTTTCATATTTTAAAAAGTCTGACTAAATACTTACATAATATGTGCACTATGAGGGAGGGAGGCTTGTGTGAGCATTTCATATGCCAATTCCATGTTGAATATACATACTTAATTACACATCTACCTCATACTAATTAACACACCAATGTTTTAACCATACGATATTTTTTTCTTTATATCTCTCTCTATATATTTAGTTTTTATAAGCTTAGAAAGACTATATCTTCATCATGTCCAATATATCACCATAATTAGGACAAGGAATTGAATTAGTGACTTCACATCAAGGAGTGCCTTAACAGAGCATCTGATCACCATCTATCCAAGACCCCATCGACTTTTCTTGTAACCTAGAGGACCTAGCAACCCACCTAACACGTAACTACTAGCAAACCTATGGGGGCCTATGATCTGTCCATCTACTCGTAGGCCTGTGATTTCTCCTTGGGGATTGCACAATATTTGAACCCAAGGCTTCCGGTTCAGAAGACTTCCTTTTCATGACGATTGCCAATTGCGCTACCCCCAATGGGTCTCCCTCTTTATAATTGATTAACAAGGACATTACAAATAACTTTTCTTTATTATATTTTTGTAAATATTAATTTTCAATTCCATATTAATCACTAAAGCAATTACATAATTTGTTTAAGAAATAGAAAAGCATAAGGTATTTTTTTACATTCAATTATATTATCTAACTACATATAAAGTTAAATATAAAATTATTTTGCTTAATATTAATATAGAAATATTTTAATATAATACACAATGAAATATTTTATTAATATTAATATAGATGTGAGATAATCATTTCTATAGTAAATATAAAAAATTATATATTATTTTATATTAAGAAGTAAAAAACTGTTTATTTAAAAAATATATTTTTTCCTATTTAATTATATATGATATATTATTTTAATTTTTAAAATCAAAAACAAATATTCAAAAATCAAATTATTTTCAATCCGAAAATATCTTTATCTTATCTCGAAACACAGGCTTGATATACATGCTTTATATAGGATCCAAAATGTGTAAACTTTAACACCTAAGAAGTTGAAGCCCTCCTTAACACTGAAAATCTCTATGGAAAACTAACATAATTCTATGTTCCTCATGCTCGAATATATATAAAAAAAAAAACTATTAATAATAATAACTTTCCTCTTAATAAAATAATTCCTCTATATATACACACTTGAAGAATATTATAATTTATTTTTATTTGTTAAAAAATATTAACCTAATAAATATATGATTCTATAAAATAAAGTAATCTTAATTTTTCATTACTTTCAAATATATATTTGTATTTATAACCTGAATAATTGATTATAAACATAACAATGTTCATAATTGACTATGAACATGAAAGGAATATCTATAAATAAGTAATTAATTATAAACATAAAAAATTCCTAATTGACTATGATCATAAAAAATAATATCCTACCGCCTCGTCAATTTAAACATCCTTTTCATATTGTGGTCAAAATTTCCTGGTTCCATCAAATGACTAATTAAAAACATTACACCAATGGTGACAATTCTTCTTCAGCAGGTTCAAATATATCCGAATATTAAAATTTTATTTGAAATGACAATTATGTGCACACTATTGATCGCGTGCAGTACACTCCTTTAGATTGAGGCGAATGACATCACATCCATGTCTCCCGAATTTAGTCTATCTACATCGTCCTATCCACATTGTTCATCTCAAAAATAATTTGATAGTGTAAAAAAAAAGTTCCGGCAGTACTAATGGCAATAGCAATGGCATGCGGGTTTTCTAGTGGCATATCATCCAAAACGCGGAGGCTTCCGCGTTTCTTTCAGTACCGACGATAGTCCAAACACCAATCTGATTGCCTCCTTCCCCCAAAACCTCAAGACCCATTCAACACGTAAGTCGTACATTATTCGCGCTCTGATTCGCGGCGGTCTGCTTTTCGACGCGTAAATTGTACATATTTACTGCAATTCGTTCTGTGCCGTCCCTTCTACGATCCACTGGGTGGAACACCCATCGATTCATCCATGGAGGGAGGGAAAAGATTCCAGTCCCAGCTGGCCCACATCCACTAAGCTGGTCCATTTAAATAACATGATTCAACGCAAGATGCCGAAATTTAACTTGCCAAGTACCCCACTCAATTACCTATTTACGGATCAAATTGAAACCCATGCTGAGCTACCTCAATTACCTACTAACAGATCAAACATAAACCTCTGTAGAAGATGCCGAGCTGAATTTGTGTGCGTATAAAGGAAGATGCACAGTTAAACTTCAATGTGTATCAAAGTGATTTAACTTGCTAAAGTAATCTCTCAAGCTACAAGATTTCAGCGAATGGCTACGAAACAACCTAGGATAAATAATTTCAAATGATATGACATCAACAAATTGTTGATATGAACCACCAACTAGTAAAAACGGATACACTAATATTAAGTCAAAAGATTAAATGTATATCTGATACTAATGCTTGAGGGGAGATCAGATTATACTGAGAGATCAAATTAAATGGAAAAAATGGGATAAATGCAATGCCATTCATATCCTATGAAGTACTCCACTATTTATTGTTGAGATATTTCATTTTATTGTCGGTTATGTGTTATGATATTTGATATCATTGATCCTATTGTCTACTAGGTGTCATGATATTTAATCCCATTGTCTGCTAGGGGTCATAGTCAATTTAAATTATGTTGAGCTAGTTGAGTTTTTTCTCCAGTTATTTATTGTTATTTGTTTTTGTCTCATATGTAGTTTATTTAACTTATTTTGAATGATGAGAAGAGTTGTTTTTGCTTTATTCCAATTTTCAATCATATCTTTGTGTATTTCCACCTCCTCTACATTCTTTGTCATGGTATCAGAGGCAGGTTGCATAAGACTCCAAGGAGAGTAACATTTTTTCTTTTATAGTTAACACAGAGTTCTAGAGAAGCTCAAGGATGATTGTTCGATGTTAGAAAAAATAGAGAGATCAAAGAGAAATTGCACACAACAAATCACACACTTCTATATTTTTGTTGATGACAACATTTACACATATAAAGGACATAAAACACTCACTTCAACACATTTAGATCATGACTACAACTCATGCCTAGTGTTATCACTTGGAGAAAACCCTCGTTGTAGGGAGAAACCCTAAGGTAACTTCAAACCACTTTTAGGTTGAAAGTTGGCCCTTTGACCCAAAGGGGGATCTCTCCATAAAACTCAACTACTGTATGGTCACTGTAGTATAATGTTTTCACAATTGAGGTCAAGTGGCCAAATTTGGGTTTAGTTAGAAGATGGTTGGATGATCTTCAAAACCTACCATTGGGATGGAGTCAAGCTATCAACCAAATGAAATAAAAAATCTAAGAGAAAATTGCACAAATCACACGTCCTTTGACTGTTTTGGATATTTCATTGGGAGAAAACAAAGCTTATAAGAGTTGAGAACAACAAGTATTTAATGATTGATAATTTAAGGGAGGAGAATTAAATGAAATCCAATTTCATTAAGCTAACATTTCAGACATGGAAGATACAATTAATAACAAAGAAACACTGACACGAAAATGAAAGACATGAGTTTTATACTAGTTGCTCATCAAACACTGCAAATACATTTAAGATTGCTCAAACATATCCAGACTACAAGTAAATTTTCAAATGATTTCCAACCCTTTTTCATTATTAACAAATTGCCTTTATAGAGTTTCACATAATAGTTTGCAAAATAATAGATTAAAATACTAAGATATTTTAAAAATCTTTTAAGTTCATGCATGAAAAACGATAAACTTAGAAAATATCTAGTGAATCCTAGAAACATTGTAGGCAAATCTGCTAAATCTAGGCAAAAATAAAGTGATATGGTCGACTATCTAGCTAAAAATAGAACAAGTCCCTCTGTAAAGTATCATCATTGTTTTAACAAAACATGTCCCTCTGTAGACTTCATCAATAGTGCCCATGGATGGCATATTCTACTCTGCGATTTTATGGAAAAGCTGCTGATAGGCATGTCGTCAAGATTACTGATTTTTTGATTTGAGATATAGCTGATGACCGGGAGGTCCATCCTTTAAAATCTCACTGACAACAGAGATGTCAGCAACTTTGTTTCATTTTATAAAAAATCACTGACAGGCAAGCTTTCAACATTTTCTTGTAGGTTTTGTTTACTAAGAAATATGCATAGTTTGTTCAAAATAACTCACAGACATGCTGTCAAGCTTTTCAAAAACGCTGATAAGGGGATTGTTAGCTTTTCAAACTTTCGTATTGTATAAAAAACTAGCATGCTGATTGTCAACGAAATGCAAAAAATAAGCTTTTGATTTAAACATGTGGACAAAAATGGTTTTGATACCCTGGCATATTAGCTGAGGGTACTGGCATCTTCAAGTAACACATCCAACTTGTCTAATCTCTGCTTCTTTTTCTTTCTAGTCTACATGGGCTTTGCTTTAGAAACATTTTTATTTACTTTCTTATTAGCTCTTGCAGGGTTATTCTCAAACTCTATAGACCTTTTCTTAGACTTTGCAGGTTTCTTATTTATGATTAAGTCTTTCAGAGGCACAACATCTATGTCAATGACTTGTTTAACTAACTCTTAGTTTCTTCTAAGCTTGATTTTATAGCGTAGCTTGTTTGTTGACCTAGTGTGTCTATTACCTGGTCTGAGAATCTCAGGTGTTGGTTCTCTTTCCTCTGTTATTGGCTTCTTGCCCTTTAAATCTTCAGGAATAATTGTGTGTGCAGGGGCATTCTCTAGGGGTAAATTTGAAAAAGGTAGTGGAGCCAATGTGAGCTTCCAGGCTTCTCAACGATGTAGTCTCTAGCTTGTGAAGCCAAGCACTCTTCCTTTGATAGACCTTGGGAGTTTTTGGGGCAACTGAGGTAGATGGGGCTTCTAAGCTTTCACACATGATGGGAGTCTGAACAGGAACTTGAGTCTGAGTCTTACTCATCCTCTTGATAGTTCGGGTTCTATCTCTTTTCCTTCTAGTAGGTTGAGGCTGGAACCCTCCCTAGAAAAGGAAATGGTTTCAATTCCTCTTGAGATTAATCAACTGGATTTCTATCAAAAGCTTTACTAGTTCCTTTTCATAATAAATAAAATTTGAAGAAGTGTTAACCCTAGCCTTGTACCTAATAGGCATGTGCTTGAGGATTTCTAGCAAGTAGAAGCAGGGGTTGATCCTAATTTGCCCATCTAAATATGCTAAGAAGTAAAAATGATACAAATTGATCATATTATAATGACCCTCACAAGTGAAATATTGTTGGAAAAGTTGCAGGGGAGAATACCATTGGTCTTGTAGCTAATCTTTTTGAACCCCAACCTTCCAATTTTCTGTTCTGTGCTCTTCCTTGAAGAAAGATGGAACACCTATGCCTACTAGAATATGGCTGTGAAAAACCCTGTCACTGTCCATGGGAAAAGTTGTGGCTTCAGAAACTGTGTTCTATGCAACTTCAAATGTTAGACCACTGACTTATACATGTCTCCCATCAAAATCTACTGCAAATGATTGAGCTACCAAATCATGGTCATCGGAACACCGATAGAAGAACCGACTCCCACTTGCTTGCTGGAAAAAATGTACGAGATCAGGATAGAGATTCAATAGCTTCGGCTCTTTAGGTTCAGTTTGGTCTAGCATGCCTCCCTTTCCCATTATGGCTGGTACTATCCACAAGATTCAATGTTGTGTCTCCGTAGTGGAAATAACTTCAATTACCAAGTAGAGAACTCACATAACTTACCAATATAACTACTTATAGGATATCAGGTGAAAGATATAGTGAAACCACATGCGTCATATTAAACTTAACATCACGTTTGATCACAAGTGTGAATCATGACCAATAACTACATGAAATTAATTACATAGCTCCTTTAATCATTATGTAAGGTAAACATGATCAAATTCATACTTTACCATTTTGGTCATAACAAAGACACATGTGCTCAAAATAGTGACATTGATGTGGTCAGCACAGTTAGCACTTTAAATATTTAAAAATATCTTAATTGCTGACAATTGACCTATTAGAAAAATGAGAAAATAGTGATATACTCATTGTTAGTGATATTCACTTTCAAACCATATTGGGTCTCGAAACACAGATAGGAGTATTAACCTATTTATTACAACTTTAAATGATGACAACAGAGCTATTAGCATTTTATAAAAATTACAAAAATGGATTTTTTTATGATAACACATATGAAACAACAATTTCTAGATTGACGCTTGGGAACTCACAATGACAACTCACAACAAAACATGGAAGCATTACTTCCAATACCCTCCCTTAATTCTTACATGAAAAACATTGAAAATAGATATTACAACAACAAGAATAATTTATGTTTGACTTGTCTTCATCAACGCTCACATCCACTTTTGGAATCTTGCAAACATTGCTCTTTCTTTCACTTGACCTCCATTTAAAACGTAACCGTCTCTGACCATTGTTGATGAACTTTGTAAAATCAAAAATATTGACACGTCAGCTTGTTGGTGCTTCCACGATAAGATTCGTTAAGTTATGAACCATCCTATGGGCCAAAAACGATCGGTCGTATATTTCACTTTCAACTATCCGTCTGTTGTTAGGATGGAGGTCTGGATACTGAATGTTTTCAAAAGTTGATAAAAAAAACTTGACCTTACTAACACACAAGAATTGATGTTTCAGACATCATAGTTTCTAGTTTAAGAACCACGAGCCCTCTTTATAACCAATAAAAGAACACAAGAATTGATATTTCAGGCACTAGGACTTCCATTTTAAGAACCACCAACCCTTTTTATAATGAATAAAAAACAAACACTATCCACCAAAATGTACATAGACAAAACCAATGACTTCTCTATATTGATCTATGCAGATTAGATTAAATATAATAATACTAACTTTTCGTATTAGTATTTTCCATCAGATTTGCAGCATTTCAATCTCAATTGCTGGATATGTAACATCCCTTGTAAAATATCCATGTAAAAAAATAATAAAGTTAATATAAGACCTTGGTCATGGGAAACATATTCCAAGCTAAATGTTAGGTAAAAACATAGTGATGGGCATCAATTGTGATTAATTATTGGCTAAGGAAATTGGAAAAGGAAATGGCTGAGGCTTTGGAAAGGAAAAACAACATTTATTGGCATTTTATTTATGAAAATATAGGAAATTAGGAGAAAATGAAGATGAAAGGTCATAGGTTGTATGTGAAGAGGAAAATAAAGGAAAATAGTGGAAAATGAGGAAAATAGAGGCCTCAATAATAAAAAGGCTTCTAAGGGTTAGTACACATAAGTTTATTAGTTCAGTTTTGGAGCTCTCTCTCTATTGTCTCTCTCTCATACCCATGGACACTTGGACTTTTCTTGGAGAACTCTTGGCAGAGCATGGAATACTTGGAGTTTTGGAGCAAGAATGCAAAGGAAGAGTAGGAAATTGCAGGAGGACATCATGATCAACAACTACAATGATTTTTTATTGCAGGTACCGAGTTGCATTTATGTTTTTCTCACTAGATTTGGTATGTATGGCATATACATGTGGTTTCTTGGTTATGATCTGTCATTGGCATGAAGGATTCCCTAGATTAATAATGGATTTCCTTAGCCTTTCCATTTCTAGGATAGCCATCGTGTTGTGGATTTTACCTTCTTCTTTTTTTTTGCTTGGTTTGTTTTCTTGTGCCTTTGGTTGTGGGTTGAATTATTAATTCTTGGAAACCTTAGTTCGAAAAACGCTTTGGAAGCCCTTGGTGGGTTGAGTTACTAATCCTGGAAGCCCTCATTGGACAAATTCTCTAGAAGCGCAATAACAGCTGTGGGTTGAGTTACTAATCTGGGAAGCCCTGGTTGGAACAAAAACTCTGAAGCCCTGGACAACTTGGGTAGAGACCAATCTACTAATGGTTAGTGTTATCTTACTGTGAGGTGGAATCACTAGTTGAGGGTTGACATGGCTTGGCCTCTTGAAGCCATGGATGGTTTTGATTCATGTGTTTTATGAGATCCCACATTCATGCTTGGAATATGGCACGAGGGTGACTCATTGAAAGAAATATTTGGTTCAACCTATTCTACCGTCGGGTGGTTCATGGAAGTCCCATACCTGGTCGACTTATGAAATTAACAATAAGAGCTCTCTTTCTCCTTAGTAGTTTTCAGGGTAAATATACTTGTTTATATGTGGTTTCTAAGGATGTTATACCATTGATATTTCTGTTGGTTATATGTTGGTTATGAATGAGTTTTATGATAGTGAAATGTATGGCTCTCATCATGGTTTGGTTAATCACTCAATGTGCAGTGAATATATGGCTTAATATATGGTAATGCACTTATTGTGATGGAGCTTCAATGCTTCTTAGTGATTCTCAGATAAGTACAAGACCCCTATTCTCAAATTTGTTGTTTAAACCTGTAGAATGCATATTTGTGACATGTTTGATGAAATACCTATCATGGCTAGTAGGTGTCGAGTCATGCTTTTGTTCAAGTAATTGAATTTGTATCATTATTCTATTGTTATCTTTAATTTTTGAAATTTTCATGGAGTTTGGGTCGTGACTTCAGCCTTAGGCCTGAAAAAGTTGAACAAACTTTGGAGTTGTAGGAAGAAGACTTCTTGGGAAAGTCCCTAGTCACATGCATACCCATGTTGTGGGAGCGATTGGAGGGTCCTATTTAGAATCTTGCACATGTCATGGGAGTGACTGGGGCATTAATGTGGTAAAGGGTTAGTTTCTCTTAGGCGCTAGTCTCCTGGAAGGTTTGGATGACACCTGGGGATTCTGTAGTAGGTCTGAATGGTCTGTTTTTTTGAGTTCCCTTAGTTCCACTTCTTTAAATAACACATAGGGAGTTGAATCATATCATAGTAACTCTTCATCACATGCTTTCCTCGGTTGGATGGTTACTTGGACTAGATGTGGGAGGAGAGTGTTACAGAGTGGTATCAGAGCATGTTTCACCCCTCAGACTGGATGGGTAGTGTGTTGGTCATGCATTCATGTCAGTTTCATATGTGTTGCTTATGCTTGTGGTATATGTGCTTGTTTTATATACATGGTGTTGGTCATGGTTGCAGTGATCTCTCCATGTGAAGGTCGATGTTGTTGTCATGGAATGTGTCGTCATGAGTGTATGATTAGTTATGCATTGTTTATGCAAGTTAGTGTTTACATGTTATCAAGTGTAGATTGGTATGGTTGTTGTGGTAATGCATGAGGTCATGGTATGTGGTTGATATGGTCATGCATTGATGACTGGACTATTGTTATAATGATATCTATATGTTGTGATATCTATATGCTATATGCTATATGCCTATATTCTATATGTTTATATGATGTTATGATTATGTTTATACATGTATCATGTTGATTGGTTGATCTTGCAAATGAGGTATCCTCCCCAAATTATGCTAGGTATGTTGGTTTGTTTATGATTTGGTTTATCTAACATAAGATTCCTTGTAGGAAAGAGATGTAAATGACTAGTAATATGGGAGACTATAGTTCACGAGATTCTCCTTATGGATCAGATGGGCAACATGGTGTTGGGAATTCTTCTAAATTAGGAGATACATTGAGAAGCTTGAAGGCATAAATAAGGAGTTGCAAAGAAGATAATGAAATAATCATATAGGAATAGGAGAAACAAACAGAGGTTAATGCATTAATCCTTCAGAGTTTGTCATAATTTCAGAGACAAGGACCACTTCGTATCAACCATGAATAAGAGGACACAACTAGTGGAGCATATCGAAGTAGGTCTCCTGGTGGGTAACCAGTTAGATAGAGATGACACAATCAAAGATGGCAGGTTCTTGGACACTTTGGATAGGAGAGGTGATATGCACTAGCACTATTCAAGTTTTATTTCTGACAGGTATCATGATCATCATCATTATCATCTTTACAGGAGGAGTGACAAGGGATATTTTCCATATGAGTTCAAGAAAGAAAATCCACCTAGATTTGCTGGAGTGATGAAGAAGTCACAAGATGTAGAAGCATGGTTGTTGGGAATGAATAAGTTCTTTAGATTGTGTGATTACTTAGAGAGCATGAAGGTAAGAATAATTAGATTTAGTCTTAAAGGTAAGGAAAATATCTGGTGGGAAGATGTAAAGAACGCCAATAATATTTATCAGGAGGAGTTGACTTGGAGTGATTTTGAGAGGCTATTCCAGAAGGAGTATCTGTTAGAGAGATACTATGATGATAGGGGAAAGTAATTCTATGAGCTAAAGATGGGATCTATGACCGATGAGGAGTACACTAGCAAATTTCTTGAGTTGTTGAGGTATGTGCCTTACCTCAACGAGTAGAAGGCCACAAAGACATGATTGAGTTTGATGATCCTAGATCATTGGAGGAGGCCATATGGAAGCTAAAGCATGATTATGAGCAATCGAAGTGAAGATATGAGACTAGGTTGGACTAGAAAAGTGATGCAAATAAAAAAGGAAAATGGAACAAGAAATGAGAAAGACCTCATGGTACATGTAATAAAGAGGATGCAACACCATTTAAGAACTTCAATGCATTTGACAGAGGGTAGGAATTTCAATCTAAGGAGCTTAATAAGGATGAAGGATGGAAGCCTTTGCAATGTTGGACTTGTGGAGGAGAGCATTGCAGGAGAGATTGTCCACAAAATCAAGGTGACAGACTGCAAACCTACATTGCTCAAGAAGCACAAATAGTGAGAGATGTTGGAAAAGGTGTTCCTAGGATCTAATAGCATTGGATAACATGCAGGAATATCACTACGCATTTATTATCAAGATTGATAGTAAGCTTTGTGATCAAGTTTCTATTTTGATTTACGGTGGATCTAATTATATTTATGTTAGTCCCGACTTGGTGGATTAGTGTGGTTTGAATAAAGAAGTACATGCAGCCTTGGTTAGTACAGTTGGCTACAGGTACACAGAAGCGACTTCATCATTACATAAGAGATTGTGAATTTGATTTGAATGGTATGCCTACCTTAGAAAATTTGAATGTATTACTATTGGGATCATTTAGTATGTTGTTGGGCATGGACTAGTTGTATCTTCATAGGACCAAGTTCGATTATTATGAAAAGGTTATTGAGTTATTGGATGACAATGGGGAATAAAGAGTATTTCATGGTATGAAGAAAAAAACATCAGTGAGAATGGTGACAATTATGTAGGCCAAGTGTAGTCGTAAGAAAGGGTGTGTGTTATTTGCAATGCATATTTATACTCACAAAAGTAAGGAAGCTGAGGACGCATATGTTTTATACAAGTACCTAGTTCTACAATAGTTTTAGGATGTATTTCCTGCAAATATTTTATAGTTTCCACCTCACAGGGAAGTAGACTTTTCTATTAAGTTGGTATCAGGGGAAGCACCAAAATCTAAGGCACCTTATAGGATGAACACTATAGAGTTGGTAAATTGGAAGCTATAGTTGAAGGAAATGTTGGAAAAGGGATACATTAGGCCAATTGTATCACCATGGGCTGCACCAGTATTGTTTGTAAAGAAGAATGATGGTACTCTCAGGTTGTGCATTGATTACAGATAGTTGAACAAAGTGATCATAAAGAACAGGTATCTATTGCCAAGGATTGATCATTTGTTCAATTAGTTGAAGGGAGCATCAATGTTCTCAAAGAGTGATCTAAGATTCAGATATCATGAGGTACACATTAAAGAAGATGACATTCACAAGGTATATTTATGGACTAGGTACAAACATTATGATTTTGTTGTAGTTCCATTTAGTTTGACTAATGCTCCAACTACTTTTATGTGCTTGATGAATAGTGTGTTACATCCTTATTTGCACAATTTAGTTATTGTATTTATTGATGATCTATTGGTATATTCTAAAAATGAAGAAGAGCATGTCAAACACTTAGCATAATTATTGAGATTGCTAAGAGAACATCAATTGTATTCCAAGCTTATTAAATGCAGTTTCTTTTAGACATAAGTAAATTACTTGGGACATGTGGTTTCCAAGGATGACATAACAATGGACCCATAAAAGGTAAGACCTATCATGGAGTGGGAAGCTCCTAGGAATGTGGATGGGATGAGATCCTTCATAGGGTTAGAAGGGTATTATAGGAGGTTCATTGGGAACTTCTTGTAGATTGCTTATCTTATCACATCATTGCAAAGGAAAGGAAATAGGTTTGAATGGATAGAGGAATGTGCAACCAGTCTGGAGTAGTTAAAGTAGTTGTTGACACATGCTCTAGTGTTAAAGATCACAGATCTAAACAAAGAGTTTGTGGTATGTACATATGCTTTCAAGAGAGGCTTTGGTGGAGTCATTATGAAGGAGGGATAGGTACTGTGCTATGAGTCATGGAAACTAAGTGAGCATGAGAATAATTATCGGACACATGATCTTGATTTGGGAATGATCATTCATGCATTGAGGATGAGTGATCATGGTGGGTTGTGCTATCTATTTGACCAACCAAATCTAAATTCTAGGCAAGCTAGATGGTTCACCATGACTAGTGAGCTAAAATTTGAGATCAAGTATATTAAATGTAAAGAAAAAAGGGTTGCAAATTTTCTTAGGAGGTGGATACAGGTGAACCACATAGAAACTATGAGTTATGGGACAGATTCACAGGCTAGGATCTTGCAGCCATGTTAGCAAGATGTCATGTACACAAAGCTTAGGCACAGGTTACAATAGAGTACAAGTAAAAGTATAGGTATAGGTACACGTACAAGTATAGTTATAAGGTATAGGTACAGGTGTAGATACTAGTATATAGGATGTGGACTATCATCTCATAGAATATGGTTTGATTAGATTTAGGGATAGGATATATGTGCCAGACAACAATGAGCTCAAGAAGGGGACCTTGAAGGATTTTCTTGCGAAACCGTATTCAAGTCACTCAGGCTATCAGAAGACACTGACATCAGTGAAGAAGTTTTACTATTGGGAAAATTTGAAGAGAGACGTGGCATAATTCGTGGCTAGGTGTTTGGATTGTCTACAGGTAAAGGAAGAATGTAAGAATCCACATGGACTACTATAGCTAGTTTTGATTCCAGAGTTGAAATGGGAGATCATTTCCTTGGACTTTATCACAGGTTTTCTAAGGACATCTAGGAAGCGTGATTCTGTCATGGTTGTGATGGAGAGGTTTAAAAAGGTAGTGCACTTCATTCCATTGAAGTCTACATACTCAGCAAATGATGTATCATAGGTATTCATCAGAGATGTGGTGATATTGCATGGTTTTCAATAGACTATTATGTCAGACAGGGATGCAAAGTTCACTTCCAAGTTTTGGAAGTAGTTGTTTACAGGTTTAGATATAGAGTTGGCCTTCAACATAGCTTATCATCCACAAAAATATGGATAGACATAGAGGGTCAATATGATATTAGAGGGCATGTTGAGCATGTATGTGGTTCACTCGCAGTGGAAATGGGAAGAGTATCTTCCAGTGGTAGAGTTTGCTTACAACAATTAGTATTAGGAATCTTTGAGGATGAGTCCATTTCATGCATTATATGGGTGGAGTTGTAATACTCCTATTAGTTGGAGTGATCTAGTTAACATGGTATTGATTGGACCAGACATGGAACAAGAAATGTAGGTGATCAAGAAGAATATGAAAGAAACAAAAGATAGACAGAAGAGATATGCAGGTTAGAACAGTTTTTTTAAGGAGTGTCAGGTTGGGGAGCAGGTTTACTTGCACATCAAGCCGAAGAAGAGATCCTTGTGGATTGGATCATGTGCAAAGATGGAATTCTAGTTTTTTGGACCTTTCAATATTATTTACTTGCATTGCCTTCCACAATTAAATTCCATGATGCTTTCCATGTGTGGTTTCTTAAGAAGTCTATTAAAGATGCTAATCATGTGATTGACTAGTCTGTATTACAGTCGATCTAGAAGGAGAATTCCAGCTAGAACCTTAGTGCATTTTGCAGAGAAATACTCTCATGCTCTGGAACCAAAAAAATTATTAGGTTAAAGTACAATGGAAGCACTTTGGACATGATGAAACTACACGGGAGATGGTCGATTAGATGCAGGCTATGTATCATTCTCTATTTATTGGTTGAGAAGATGTTTTTGTATATGTTTTGGTATATGTACATATGTATATGGATGTATATATCGCCATGAACTATGTTATAAATCTCCAATAAGAGCTATGGGTATCATGTCATTATGGTTGTCATGTTGGTTTGCTTCTTAGTAGGTTTATCACTGTAAATACTGCAACAAGCTAAGTTATATAGCTCCATGGATAGTATGCTTTGCTTACATAAGTTTTGTTGGTTGTAGGTGTCGTTGAACATCAATGATGGCGTTCCTCCAAGGGGGAGGGTTATGTAATAGCCCTGGTCAAAAATCCATGTAAAAAAATTAATAAATGTAAAATAAGACCTTGGCCATGGGACATGTATTCCAAGATGAATATTAGGAAAAAAAATATTGATGGGGATCACTTGTTATTAATTAATTGCTAATGAAATTGGTAAAGGAAATGGTGAAGGATTTGGAAAATAAAAATGGAATTTATTGGCATTTTATTTATGTAAATAATGGAAATTAGGAGAAAAGAGAGGTGAAAAGTCACAAGTTGTAGGTGAGGAGGAAAATGAAGGAGAATAATTGAAAACTAGGAAAACAGAGGCCTCATTAATAAAAATGCTTCTTAGGATCAGTACATAGACTTTTGTCTGTTTAGTTTTGGAGCTCTCTCTCTATTCTCTCTCTCTCATGCTCTTGGACACTTAGAGTTTTCTTGGAGTAGTCTTGGAGGAGTGTGGCATAGTTGGAGTTTTAGAGAAAGAAGGAAAAGAAAGAGCATGAAAGTGCAAGAGCGCATTGGGATCAACAACTACAACATGTTTTTCTTGCAGGTACCGATTTGCATGCATGTTTTCCTCACATGTTTTCGCATGTATGGCATATGCATGTGTTTTAATGCTTATGATATGTAATTAGCATGGATGATTGCCTAGATTGATAGTAGACTTGCCTAACATTTCCATTTCCTAGATAACCATTGTGTTATGGGTTTTAAATTTTTTTACTAGTTGGGTTTCTTGTGCCTTTTGTTGTGGGTTGAGTTACTAGTTCCTGGAATCCTTGGTTGGACAAATGCTCTTGAATCCCTCTAATAACTTGTGTTGAGTTACTATCGTGGAAGCATTGGTTGGAGAAACACTCTAGAAGCCCTTGGTGGGTTGAGTTACTATTCCTCGAAACGCTGGGTTGAAAAAATGCTCTAGAGGCTTGGACAACTTGGGTAGAGACAAATCTGGTAATGGTTAGTGATTTATGACTGTGAGGCGGAATTTCTGGTTGAGGGTTGAGATGGTTTGGCCTATGGAAGTCATGAATGGTTTTGATTGACATGTTTTATCATATTACACATTCATGCTTGGAATATGGAACGGGGGTGACTGGTTAAAAGAACGATTTGGTTCAGCCTAGTCTACGGTCGGGTGGTCTGTGGAAGTCCCATACTTGGTGAACTATGCAATCATCAATAAGAGCTCTCTTTCTCCTTGGTATTTTTATGGGTAAATATTATTTTTTATATGTGGTTTATATGGATGTTATATCCATGATATTTTTTTTGGTTATATGATCGGTATGATTGAGTTTTATGAAAATGAAAGTATATGTCTCTCATCATGTTTTGGTTAATCACTGAATGTTCAATGAATATATGGCTTAATAGATGTTGATGTAGTTATTTCTATGGAGCTTCAATGATTCTTAGTGATTATTAGATAGGTATGAGACCCAAATGCTCAAATATGTTGTTTAAACCTGTAGAATGCATATTTCTGACATGTTTGAAGAAATACCAATCATGGAAAGTAGGGGTCCACTGAAGTCCTTGTTTAACTAATTTCATTTGTATAATTATTTTTCTACTATATTTCATTTATGAAAGTGTCATGGACTTTTGGGTAGTGACCTGAGCCCTGGCCCTGAAAATATGGCACAAAATTTGGAGTCACTAGCAGGTAACTACTTGGGAAAGTCCCCATTTGCAGACACAACCATGCTATGGGAGAGATTGCAGGGTCCCAGTCACAGTCATGCCCATGTCATGGGAGAAAATGGAAGATTAATGTAGTAAAGGGTTAGTTTGTCTTAGGGGATAGTCACCTATAAGGTTTGGATGGGGGGTCCTGCAGTAGGTCTGGAAGGTCTGTGTTGTTATGTTCCATCTGTTCCACATCCTTCACTGACACATAGGGAGTTGAATGATATCATAGTAACTCTTCATCACGTGTTTAACCTGGTTACTTGGTTACTTGGGTAGATGTGGGAGGATGGTATTACAGGATAAATAATACCACAATATTTTATTAGTTAAGATCTAGAATGAGAAATTCCAACATTCCACCTGCATGTCGCAATTGTACATCTTGCACCATCCGATAGTCTCAAGAACCACCATTTAAAACATGTAGACATTTCTCTCAATTGTAGATCCACACTATATTAAACACAATCTATGTTGATATAGCTTCTTTACAAGAATATCTCCTCTTCTTTTACAAAAAATTATCCATAATGGAAATTGACGCAACAACAACACCATTGGATCTTCACAATTATCCTTTTAATGAAACTATCCACAATATACACACAAATAAAATCTTCACAAATAAAATACTCACAAAAACAAAAGATCAAACACTCTATCAAACTAATCTATGTACAAAGGGGCATCATGTCTAAAATTAGATAATCTCAACCCGTCTCATGAGAGAGTCATGGCTAAAACAACTTTGATACCATGTTATAAAAAAATAGGGAGATCAGAGAGCAATTGCACACAACAAATCACACACTTATATATTTTTATTGAACACAAAATTTACGCATATATAGGACATAAAACATCGACTTCGACACATTTAGATCATGATTACAACTCATACATAGGAAAGAACAACTTCTAGATTGACTCTATGGAAATCATAATGAAAACTAACAACAACACATGGAAGCATTACTTCCAATACTTGAGAGGAGATCAAAGTTAAGAAGAAAGAAGTTTCACTTTTTTTTAGATTGCAGATACCATCGTAGTCTCAAAGAATAAATCAGTGTGTCTCATCACTTTGCATAGAAAGAAAATGTGTTGCATCGCATTATGAAAATCACGACATTATGATGAACCCATCGCATTTAGAAAAATGCAAAAATTGCGATGAAGTACCCAAACTTATGAAAATTCTAAATTTTATGACTCATCGCACTAACCCTGTGTCATAAGATGTGATGATAAGTCAAATTTTTGAAGCCTTGTTCCTAAGCATAGTCAATAGAAATATATAGTTAATGTTTATTATGCTCCACATTTGAAGCATAACCTTATTAGTGTAGTTCAATTTATGGAACATAGTTATTATGTAATATTCCAAGGGACCACATGTTATCTCTATGACAAATCTCCGAATAGAAGATTGATAACAAGGGTTGAAAAAACTAAGAATAGGATGCTTCCCTTGACTCTTAGAAGTCAAAATGTCTCACAGTATTTTGCACAAAATGTGTCAAGAATAGATGAGTCACAACTATGACATTCTAGGTATATGCATATTCCTTTCAAGATTCTAATTTTGATTTAGAAACATTCCATGGTCATTGGTCTTCCTGTTTTGAATGAAAATGTTTGTAATTGTGAAATTTGTATTCTAGAAAAGCATAAACGAGATAGCTTTTCGACATCTGCCACTAGAGAAAAAGAGCCTTTAGAGCTATTTCACACATAAATATATGGTCCAATGAAAACACAGTCCTTTGGTGGTATCCTTTATTTTCTAACCTTCATTAATGATTATAGCATGAAGATATGAGTTTATTTTCCCAAAATTAAATTAGACACTTTCTCAAGATTCGAAGAGTTTTAAAGCAAAAGTAGAAAATCAAAGTGGAAATCCATTAAAAGTTCTCAATTTAGACAAAGGAGGAGAACACTGTTCCAATGACTTCAAATAATTTTGTCAATAGAAAGGAATTGTTATCTAGAACACAACAAGATACACTCCACAACAAAATGGATTAGCAGAAATGAAAAACCAATAAATGATGAATATGGAAAGATGTATGCATTATGAGAAGAAGTTTTATAATGACTATTGGGATGAAGAAGTTTCTATTGCATTATATGTTATCAATAGATCTCCAATAACCAATTTCCAAGATGTCGTACCTAAAGAATTTTGGGATGTTTTTTCACTACTACAACAACCTCTAAAATTTCACTACATTTGAATTTTGGAGCCTACCTCATGGTTCTGTCATGTGTCGCATTGGTTCTCAAGTGTCATTTTGTGTTGTTGCATGTATTTTGAGTGTTCTTGAGCCTTTGCAAGTGTATTTGCATCACTTATAACAACTCTATGTGATTTTCATGGTCCCATCACATTTCTTGTTTCAAAACGATACTTTCAGGTCACAGTCACATACACTGTTTATAGTTGGGGGATGTGAATAAAATGGAGTTTTCAACAATATTAGTTATTGGTTAAGTTTGTCAAAGTTTTATTGATAAGTTAGTATGTGTCACACATATTTTTATATCCAAAACCCACCTTGTCTACCCCTTGATAAATCATCCAGACTTAGACAAATTTCAGTTTCAAGTAAATCTGTTAAGTTCAAGAGCGCAACATTGCATTTCAAAGCCTTGGTGGGTGATCCTTTGTTGTTAATAAGTGTGCCTTGCACCCTCCTACAGAGTTGGGTGCACTCCAAAAGCACGAAGCCCCTTCCATGTTCTGAATCGTGCCCTCAAAAAGAGACTAAGTCTTCCCTGAGTGCACTCCTTAGAATTGAAGAAGTGTGCTCTCCTTGAGTGCACTGGCACATATTAAAGACCCTAAAGTCATCCCTCCATCCTTCCTCGATGCACCCTGCACCCTCCTAACTTGACTTCAATAATACTGTCACACCCTCAAGGAATGGCGCTTCAACATTCAACCTTCAAGAGTGTGCCTTGCTCCCTTCATGAGGCCTCCTAGGCTCATTAGTGCACCCCAAAGGCATGAATCCCCAACCTTCAGTGCATAGCACACGTGGGAAGTCTGAAATCCTTCTCCTTTATCCCTTGAACTTGCAACATGCACCCTGCCTTGAATACTTTCTTCCTTAGAGAACATGAGTGCATGTCGAAGCCCTGAAGCTCATCCTCCTCCATCCTTCAGCATTTTGAGTGGGCCCTTTTTACGCCCTGAAGCTTTTTCGACCATTTTTAAGCGTGTTGAAAGTATATTAAAAAGAAAATATGCATAAAACATGGTAGAGTAGGATATTTTTAGACTGATATGTTCTCTTCATGAGTGATTGCATAAATAAGTAACCTAGGAACCTTATGGCAAGCACACATAAGGAAGATCGAGAAAAGAGGATAAATAAAGGAAGCACAAGAAAAACAAAGAAGACACCTAAAACTTGATGATAAAACCACCATGAAGACTCCAAAGTTTGACGAACCTTTGGAGGGTGGAAGCACCATGAGCAGATGATGATAAAATATAGAGATAGCGGAATCCATGTCACCACTAAAGTAGATCCATGTAATCGGTCACTACCATGTCCCAACCATCTAAGATAGTGATGTGTCTAGTTTCATCCCAATATGATATGGAAGACAAAGATGTATTATTGTAGTCATTGTAAAAGACAAAAAATAGAATTCGAAGAGTCATGTGTGAACTTAAGAGTCGTGGAAGTCCAAAGGACATGTAATAATAAAAGTCATGTGTAATCCCAAAAGTCATTTGGAACTTCAAAGGTTGCATAAGTCCAAAGGTCACTAGAAGTTATAAAGTCAAGAGTCATGAGGATATGAAAGGTCACTCCTCAATTTATAAATAGATCCTCATTTCTCATATAAAGGACTTTTAGCATTGGATTCTCCCATAAGGCATAAGAGAGATAAGTTTCTACCTTTGGGGAGCAAGTATTGACTCCAACACTCTATTATTGGAGAAAGTGATGTTCGTTGTATTCATTCATGCTAGGAATTTTAATTAATATTTGAAGCATGAGGACAAACACATTTTGATACATGGACTATGAATTTTTGTAATACTATTCTCTAAATGTTTATTGTTCATGTTTACTTTCACCAGTACTAAGGTAGTTGGACTATTTTAGTTATTTTAGTTCTTATCTTGTTGATAATGTGTTGTAATGGTTATAATGATCATCATGTCTTCCTAGACTATTCTCCTGGATGTTAGACAAAACACTCTTGTTTTGTGTGTATTTATTAGGGTGGTACTATTACCTCTCTCCTAGAGGCTCACCTTCTTTTCCCTCTATATTTTGGTCAATAATTATCATTGGTGAAAGATATATTGTTGAGCTCTCCTAGTAAATGTCACCATGAAGCCTTACATTTCCAAATGGCCTTACTCTCCATGAAGCCATTCTATACTACCTCCAAATCTGCACTAATTTATGCCCAGTCACATTAAAAAAAAAATTCACTACCTTAGAGGAAACCTATCAATATGATACATATACCATCTTTTAGAGAATACTTTTTCCTTTCCAATGACCTCTTGCTTGGACTGAAATGCCAAATATTTTGGGAGATATATATTTTTTAAGTTAAGGATATTATTTTGGACAATGAACTGACCTATACTAACCTACTCATGTCGACCTATTTGTAGAGACATGTCTCTTCATTCATTATGGAAAAAAACTATATATTAGGCATACATAATCATTTTTCAATCATCAATTTAATCACACAATTACAAAACAATGGAAGAATGTTCACATCTCGTGAAAAGTAAGTAATAAGGGTTAAAAGAGCACAAGAAAACATGCTTTGGACTGGGCTATTATTCTGCACCTCATATCTCCAAAAATTGAAATAAACAGGGTCTTACATATAGATAGAAGCTCAAATTGGGGAGGCATTAGACTATGGCTTTGAATTCACTAAATAGTGGTGCAAAACCTTTACTGTGTAGCCTGTTCCCTTTCAAAATAGTTCTTAGACTCATATACTGAAAGACTACGGTGAGTGTGGCTCCTGTATACCTCAGATATTTGGCTCAGTGACTGTGCCTTAACCTAGACACTTCTATACCTCAAATTGTGTAGTAGTTTGATGATAAATCATTGAACACATTCTATAGAATTGTGGATCCTTGACCGTGGTAAAAATATTATGGTTCAGATTAAGAGACGGAACTTTGGGCTATGGAACATTGACTTACTTCTTTGGTAAAAGGACTTGGTTTCTATCTCATACTTCTATATCTTCATAGAAAATGGACAATGGAACAATTCCTTAGCTAGAGAGTGGACATAAATAGTGAACATTGGACATAGACAGTGGGATAATGCCATTGTTGGAAAACATATTGATGGATTAAGTGAAATGACAATTCCTCCACCTCAGTAAGTAGCAAGCATTAGCACAAGTAGTGATGGATTAAGTGAAGTAAATTAAGTGGACAAAATGAAGTTGACCTTGAAGATTGAAATCAACAACACAGTAAGTGATCTCATTGATGGTAGTCAAGTAAGTGCATTTTACATTTTCAATTAAAATAAGACAAGACAACAATATTGGTGTCCTTGGAGTTGGTGCTCCTAAACACAAGGTTGGAGCCTTGGATGAGATAGGGTCAAATCCATAGACAATGGAGCCTCATCAAATTCCAAGTTGGTGTTTGGAAACATTCATTATTTATTGTATTCAATCTTTTCAATACTTAATAAAATCATTATTATACATTTCTTTGATTAAATTATGAAGAATCTAACTAGTTAAAATAACAATTGAAGATAAATACTGATTCACCCCCCTCTTATTCTTTCCAAAAATTGGCACTAGAGCCAAATTCTTCAGTATGAGCCTAATAGATGAAAGAAGGATTCACAGGTCACAATCAAGAATCATGAAATGGTTTCCCCTATTTGATGGTACAAACTTTGGTTTTTAAAAGAAAAGGATGTCCTACTATTTAATGTCCCCTGGACCTGAAGTATGGAAATATGTTTTGGATGAATACAAATATCATCCCACTTTTATGACTAATCAAGATGGAAGAAATGCTTACGTTGCAAATTCCAGAGAATTAAATTCCATAATTAGTGGAATCTCTGACTCTGAATTCACAAAAGTCATGGGTTGTGATTCTGCAAAACAAATGTGGGACAAACTCATTGATTTGTATGACGGGGAATCCAAAGTTAAGAAGTAAAAGCTGAAAACTCATAGAAGGAAATTGAGAGTCTTAAAATGGATGATGAAGATGATATTTCATCATTCTTTCTCCGAGTAGTTGAAGTCGTCAACTCACTTAAAGTCTTAGAAGAAAATATTGATGAAAGCACAATTTTTCAAAAGGTCTTGAGATCGCTTCCAGATAGATTTGACTCCAAAGTAAGTACCATAGAAGAAATGAAGGATTTCAATACTTTAAAAATGGATGGACTTCGTGGAATTATCATTTCTTATGAAATGAGAAAAGGGATCCCAAATTCCAGGGAAGTATCATTCAAAGCTTCAAAATCAAAAAAGAAGGGAATGCATTGGAATATTAGCACTGATGATTCTGTTACTGAATCTGAAATTGCACAGTTGATACAAAATCTAAGAAAAGGATCCAAGCTAGAATCTAAGTATCCTCTCATTTGTTTTAAATGTGGAAGGATAGGTCACCATGCTACAAAATGTCCTCATAACTATGATAGTGACGCTGACGAGGAATATAAAAAGGGGATGTTCAAAAATAAAGGATTTAAAAAGAAGAAATTCTTCTCCAAACAAGATGATTATGATGAATATGAATTCATGATCACCAAGAAGAAATCAAATAAAAATATCACTTTTCACAAAAGAAATGATGATGAGTCAAATGAGGAAAATGACTATGGTAGAAGCAAAGAATTATTATTTGTGGCATTTAGAAATGATGATGACTCCAAATAAGAAGGCGAAGTAAATGTGAATGAGTTACTAATGAGTGCCATTGAAGAAAATGAGAAATTACGAAAGAAGATTATTTCTGTCAAAGTAGAAAAGGAGGAAGCAAAAAGGAGGGAAGATTTCATGAACAGTAAACTAAAAGAGAAAGAAGAGATTTGTGAAAAAAGTGAATCTGAAATTGCTTCGCTAAAAACATAATTGGATCAAGTGAAAAGGAATTGGAAAAGTTCTCAAATACTTGATAACATCTTTAACACTCAAAGACCTCAGTATGAAAAATTTAGGATTGGTTTCAAAGAAGAATCATCAAGTACAAAGGAGACTGTGAATGAGGAAACCCAAAGAAGTGATGCTGATATTATTTCTAGTCATCCAAAAGAAGAGAAGTCATCTCACCAAGAATAAAAGTTCACCTTTATCAATTCGAGGAATGAAGGAAGGAAAACTCCAAGGAAGAATACTACTTCATGTCAATTCTATTCTAATAGGTACCAACGATCTTTCTTGTTATTGTTTTTACTGTAAAAACTTTGGTCATCAAGCCAAGAATTGTAAGGCTCGTAAGGATAATTATTCAAGATATAAGAATCAACAAAGCAATCCACTTTCCCACAAATAACAAGGACAAATCAAGACTTATAACTCTTTTGATCCCTTGGCTAGGTATGAACAGATTTTCTCGTTATGTAATGATTATGATCATGATGAACAAAATTGTCAAGTCAAAAGAGAAAGATTAAAAATAGAGGAATCCACAATAAATATATGTGGCCTAGCTCTATGTTTTCATAGTGATGAAAATCAATGGTTCTTGGATCATGGAGGTTCAAGACACATGACAGGTGACCGAAACAAGTTTACCTCATTAAACAAAAAGGATGGAAATGTATCTTTTGGGAGTGGATCTGCCAAGATTGCTGGAAAAGGGATTGTTTCTCTTGTCTATGGAAAAGGAAAATCCCAAAATCCAACTTTGTGACCAAGGACACAAGGTTGTCTTTAGTACAAAAGACTATGAGATAAGAAAATTGTCCCGAGGTGAAATTGTAGAAAAAGGAGTAAGAACACCAAATAATGCTTGGATTTTGAGAAAAATTCAAGAGGGCAAATGCTATATAAGTCGAACAGGTGAAATTTGGTTATGGCACAAATGATTGGGGTATCTAAGCTTTGATAAATTGATTAATATCAACAAAACTAATGTTGTAAGGGACATTCCAAAAATTATCAAGCCATATCAAGTTGTGTGTGGTCCATGTCAACATGGAAAGAAAATTGGAACCTGTTTCAAAACTAAGGAGTTCTCAACATCAAAACGTTTGGAGATCATACATAAAGATTTATGTGGCCCAACCAGAATTCCAACTCTACGAGGCAAACGGTATTTTTCTTTATTTGTTGATGACTATACTATAATGATGTGGGTATAATTTATAAAATTCAAATCCGAAGCTTTTGAATGTTTCAATTTTTTTAAATCTCTAGTAGAAAATGAGAAAGAATCAAATATTAAATGCCTTAGAATAGATAGAGGAGGATAATTTACTTCAAAATAATTTGAAGAATTCTGTAAAGTACATGGAATCAAGAGAGAGCTCTATGTTGCTAGAACTCCCAAACAAAATGGAGTAGTAGAAAGAAGAAACCAAATTGTACAAGAAATGGCAAGAACAATGCTCCGAGTAGTTGATTTGTAGCCCAAATTTTTGAAAGAACCAGTCAGGACAATAGTTTATACTTAGAATAAAACTCATTTAAGACCAAATAACAACAAGACACCATACAAACTATTGAAAGCGAGGCCTGCTTCAGTAAATTACTTTAGAATATTTGGAAGAAAATATTTTATGAATATCAATGATGACACACCAAGAAAATTTGATTCTTGGGTCGATGAAGGAATACTCCTTGGATATTATACAAGAAGAAAAGCTTACAAATGCTACAATAATCGACTACGAAAGGTAGTAGAAGGCATTGATGTAAAATTGATGAAGCTCTTCGATAAAAGAAATTGAAGTTCATGAAGAAGATCCTATCCTTGAAGAATTCGAAGAAGAAGAGCCAACAAAAGAGGAAAACGATCAAGAAAATAAAAAAGAACCATCTCAAAATCCTTCAAAAGTGAAATTCCTCCAAAAACATCATCTGAAAGAGTAGATTATTAGCAATGTAGATGAGGGAATACAAACTCGAAGAAGGATAACAGGCACACCAAGGAAAGATGATGTTGCTCTCTTATTTAGGATAAGACTAGAAGATGTTACTCAAGCAAGTAAATATCATCATTGGATAGAAGCCAGGGAAGAAGAAATGTCTCAAATCGAGAAGAATGACACATGGGATCTGGTATCTCATCCAAAGGATAAAAATATAATTGGAGCCTAGTGGGTGTTCAAAAAAAAATGAATGAAGATGGAAAAATCATAAAAAATAAGGCAAGACACATTTGTAAAGGTTATTCACAAATTCAAGGAATTGAATTTAAAGAAAGCTTTGCACTAGTAGCTCGTATGGAGGCTATAAGGATGGTTTTGGCATTTTATTGCTAAAAAATATTCAAATTCTATCAAATGGATGTAAAATCAACATTTCTGAATGGGGAACTCAAAGACTAAGTCTACATGTATCAACGAGAAGGGTTTGACCTAGTAGAAGGACAAGACTTTGTATGTAAGTTTAAAAGGACATTATATGGGTTGAAACAAGCTCCTAGAGGTTGGTATGCAAGATTGGATCACTATCTACAACAACAAGGCTTTAGAAAGGGGGTGTCAGGAAGTAATCTCTACGTGTAGATGGAAAAGGATAAATTACTAGTCACTCTTATATATGTTGATTATCTCAGGTTTACTAGAAATGATGATGAGATGAGCCATGAATTTTCTCAAAATATGTCAAACCTGTTCAAAATGTCGATGATGTGTGAGTTATCTTATCTCCTTGGACTACAAGTATCTCAAACCACAATAGGCATGTTCATATCTTAAGAAAATTATCTTAAAGACATGCTTAAAAGAAATGGAATGGAATAATGTGCACCTATGAGGACACCGATGACCATCAATTGCAAGTTGAGAAAAGATGATTGGTCCCCCTCTGTAAATTCTACTCTTTACAGGTCAATAATTAGATCTCTCCTATACTTAATTGCTACAAGAACCGATATTATGCAAGTAGTAGGAATGGTGGGAATATATCAATAAACTTCTAAGCAATACCATTTTTTGGCTGTGAAAAGAATTCTTAGATACTTGACAGGAACTCCTGACTTTGGTATTTGGTATCCCAAAATAACAACCCTTACAGTGACAACTTACACTGATGCTGATTGGGTTGGAAGCATGGACGACAAAAAAAGTACTAGTGAAAATGCATCCTTCATGGGAGATCATCTAGTAACTTGGATCAGCAAAAAGAAAGCATATATATATCCTTCCATAGTTGAAGCCGACTATATAGTTGTTGCAAATTGTTGTACTGAAATACTATGGATGAAGGAAGCTTTGAAGGATGTCAACATAGAAACTAAACAACCAATCACAATCTATTGTGACAACACTAGTGGCATCAATTTCTTAAAGAATGTAGTAATTCACTCAAAGACCAAACATATTCCAATTAAATATCACTTCCTCCGTGAACAAGTTGTTGAACAAAACATCAAGTTGGAATGCATCAATACAAAAGAACAAATTGCAGATATCTTCACAAAGCTTCTTCCATGAGAAGCATTTGAACATATTCTACAAAAGGTGGGGGTTATTTCTCCTGCATCACATTAAATAATCACGTTCATAAGAGTAGGAGCAGCATGTTAGGGGGAGAAACATGAAAAAGGAAACAATTTGACAGAGGGAGTACTTGGGCACCCCATTTTCCATTGATGTCAAAGGGGGAGATAATGGAGAAATATTTCCATCAATGGCAAAGGGGGATATTATTGGTCGATAATTGTCATTGATGAAATATATATTGTTGAGCTCTCTTAGTAAATGTCACCATGAAGCCTTACATTTCCAAATGGCCTTACATTCCATGAAGCCATTCTATCTTACCTCCAATTCTGCATTAATTAATGACCAATCACATTAAAAAATATTTTTTACTACCTTGGAGGCAACCTCTCAATATGATACCTATACTATCTTGTAGATCATATTTTTTCCTTTCCAATGAGCTCTTGCTTGGCCCAAAAATCCAAATATTTTTGGAGATATAGATTTTTGAAGTTAAGGATATTATTCTGGAGAGTGAGCTGAACTATATTGGCCTACTCATTTTGGCCTATCTGTAGAGTCATGTCTCTTTATTCATCATGGAAAAAATATTATATATTAGGTATACGTATTCATTCTTCAATCATCACTTTGATGATGTAATCACAAAACAATGGAAGAAGGTTCACATCTTGTGAACAATGATTAATAAGGGTTAAAAGAGCACAGTAAAATATACTTAGGACTGGGCTATTCTTCTGCACCTCGAAACTCAAAGAATTGAACTGAACAGGTCCCTACACCAAGACAAAATCTTAGAATGGGGATGCATTAGACTGTGGCTTTGAAATCATGAAACAATGCTGTGGATCCTTCACTGTGTAGTTTGTTCCCTTTAAAAAAAGACCTCAAACTCGAATAAATACTATAGTGAATGTGGCTCCTGTATACCTCAGAACTTTGGCTCAGTGACTATGCCTTAACATGGAAAGTTACGTACCTCATATTGTGAGGTAGTTTGATGATAAACCTTCAAGCAAGTGCTACAAAACTATGGATTCTTGACTGTGGTAAAAACATTGTGGCTTGGATAAAGAGACAAAACTTCAGACTATGGACCATTGACTTACTTCTATGATAAAAGGACTTTGTTTCTAGCTTAGAATGTTATATCTTGGGTTCCTTCATAGACAGTGGACAGTGGAACAGTGCCTTCACTGGACAATGGACATAAACAGTGAACAATGGACATAGACAGTGCGATAATGCCATTGTTGGACAATAAATTGATGGATTAAGTGAAATGAAGATTCCTCCACCTTAGTAAGCAGCAAGCAGTGGCTCAAGTAGTGCTAGATTAAGTGAAGTAAAGTAAGTGGACAGATCAAGTTGACCTTCAAGATTGAAATCAACAACACAGTAAGGTGATATCATTGATGGCAATCCAGTAAGTACATTTTGCATTTTCAATTAAAAGAAGACAAGACAACAGGGTTGGTGTGCTTGCAGTTGGTGCTGCTAAATTCAAGGTTGGAGCCTTGGATAAGATAGCGTCGAATCCCTAGAGGTGAGAGTCCCATCAATGTCCAATTCTGTGATTGGAAATGTTCATCGTTTATTATATTCAATCGTTTCTATAATTAATAAAATCATTATTATACATTTCTCTAATTTTTTGGGAAGAATCTAACTCGTAAAAATAATGATTGAAAATAAATATTGATTCACCCGCCTCTCAATTTTTCCAACACTATAGTAGAAGAAATAATTAAACATTCACTAGTGACACTAGCTTTCCTTTTGAAGGCACATATGTGACTCTCTCTCTTGTTTAAAGGTAATTCCAAGAAGAATATTTAAGTAAATGACATACAGGTCATATTCCGGATGGGTCTCATATCCAAATGATGTGAGGTATAATTAGGGCCCCATATCTGAGAGACCGATTTGAATGTTGGAAGGTCTAGAACTATCAAAATTTTTGGTGCTAGAAGGAGGGAACCAAATTTTTATGGCTAATAACTCCACCCACACACATCAAACTTCCTTCAGCCAAGGAAACAACATTCCCAACACTTCTCTCACTCATATTCCTAAGGTAGGAATATATTCCTACCTCGGCCCTGAAAAAATTTGTGAAATTTCTTATGAGCACATCCGGGAAATTCGTCCTATAATCCATCATTTTCAAATTCTATTGGATTAATTCCTGGAGCAGACAATATTCCTTATTTTCCTAAGAAGAATGTGGAAAATCCTACCAAGATAATGGTTTCTATAATTGAAGATTTAGTTTTTGCTATCCTTAAAGAGCTAGCAGAATTTGTAGAGTCCACAGAAAAACCAGAGAAACCTCCATCTTTCAATGAGGGCGATGGGGATAATGTTGCACTCTCAAGGGATAGTTTCCATCGGTTAGGTGGTTTTAGAGTTTTTGGTTGTGTTATATTATTTCCATGAATACCCAACGCCTAGGGGGTTAGGAGGGTGGTGGTATCCCCCTCTGTACGTTGTGTTAGGAACTGTCGAGGGGTATGTAGGGGGGAGCAAGGAAAATTTTAAGGATGGAAAATTTTCTTGAATTTTAGAAACATTGGCGAATCTCACTAATCCCTAATATGCAAACTATAATTTTTTCAATGATATATTTGTAAAATTATTCAAATGTATAATGATTTATCATATAGCCACGATATAATGTTGGCGATTTTTAAGGTAAAATAATTTTATATTCTAAAATTTGGGCGAATCATCTTCTATAAAAATTGGAAATTGGCGAATTGTTTTTTGGAGAAATCATGGAAAATTAGCCCACTGGGCGAACATTAGCCCCTAAAATTTTCCATGGGGGGGAGGTAGCCCCCCTACACAGGGTCTAGGGTAGCACCCCAGATTGTTTTTTTTGGACCTTATATTAGGTGTGCGAACCTACCTATGGTTTTGTGCATGGATTTCACAAATGGTTTTGGGCATGATGGTTTTCATTCCAGGGTATTTTGTAGATCTGGTCAAGGGAACTACGGTTATGCGCTAATCAAGGGTTAATGGATTATGGTTTATGGATGCTTCAACATGTATATATATCTATTTCAAAATTCAAACAAATATAAGGAAATATTAATCTGGTAGTCCCGGTTTTGGGATCAAGGAAAAATTTCTGTATATATCTGTTTTATGTTTTATTCTCTCTCCATTATTTATTTTTAGTTTTTAGAATTCATATGCAGGTAATTTCTTTATGGGATTAAAACCTACATTGGGTACCAGAGTGATTTTGGCTTCAAGGGGACGCCTTTTCTATTGAGGGTTTTTTTCTCGGGCCTGTGGTAGACCCTGTTCAGTGGGAGATCTGTGGGATCGATTATTGTGGTGAAAGAAGATGACGAGCAATGGAAGGATATAGATAGAGAAATTTAATGGTCAAATATTTAAGTTTTGGAAACTCAATATGGAGGATCTGTTGGTGGATAAAGATGAGTGGATCGTGGTAGATCCTAGTACTAAACCAACAACAAGGTCAACTGAAGAATGGGCGAAGTTGGATCAGAAGTAAAAGATCACAGTATGATTATGTGTCTCATATTCAGTATTGCTGAATATATTAAGGGAAGCTTCAACAAAGGCTTTGTGGGAAAAATTAGGGACTTTGTACCAATCTAAGTCACTGGTGAATAAACTATTCCTACAGAAAAAGTTGTATAACCTGAGGATAAAATATGGAGATTTAGTGATAGAGCATATGAACGCATTTAATACTATGATAAGCGAGTTATTATCTATTGATATTAAAATTTTAGATGAAGATAAGTGCATTATTTTGTTGTGTTCTCTACCAGATTTGTGGGATGGACTCGTTGTTGAAATAGGTAGCAATGAAACTACCTTGCAGTTTGATGAAATAGTCTCATCCTTGGTGTCAGAGAAGATGAGACGAAAAAATATGGAGGGCTAGAATGGTGATTCCTTGTTTATACATGGACGGTTCTAGAACAAAAATAAAAATAAGTCCTCGAGTGGGAGATCTAAATCTCGAGAGAGATCTAAATCTCCAGGAAAACCCATAAAGGTGTGTGGGAAATGCAGAAAGGAAAGGCACTTCAAAGGGATTGTAAATCTAAGGCTCCTCAGAAAGGAAAGGGATCTGATGATGCTCCTTTTGCAGAGGAAAAAACCACCTGATATGAAGGTGTGGATTTGTACTTGAATTCTTCTTAAAGTACACATGTAGATCGTGAGGCATGGTTGATCGACTCAGGTGCATCCTTTCACTTCACTCCCCTTAGAGAGTGGTTCTATGAGTATGACAAACATGATGGTGGTGATGTCTTCTTAGGGGATGACAGGAAGGCTATAATCATTGGTTGCAGAAAATTCAAGTTGAAGTTGCAAGGTGGAAGGATCAAAACACTTTCGGGTGTTTTGCATATTCCTACATTGGTCAGAAATCTGATTTCCATAACCAAGTTGAATGATGCAGGTGGAAAAATAGTGTTTCATAAAGATACTTACAAGATGGTTCGGTTAGCACTGGTATTGATGGGGGGTGTTCATATTGGAACTTTGTACAAGCTTGAAAGTAGAATTGTTATTGATGGGTGTAGCAGTTATGTGGTTCGTAAAAGTGGAGCAGAAAATTTAGTGGTGTCTAGAGAGAAGACCATGTTGTGGCATCAAAGGCTTGGACATATTGGAGAGAAGGGCCTTTGAATACTTCATGGTAATGGTATGGTAGAAGGTATGTATAATATCTCTTTAGATTTTGATTTCTGTGAAAATTGTATATATGGGAAGCAAAATCGGGTGAGTTTCCCCTTTGGTGGTACGAGGGAGAAACATATATTAGAGCTTATGCATAGTGATGTGTTTGAACCTGTTTCGGTTCCATCACTGGAAAAGTCTGTGTACTATGTATCATTTATAGATGATTTCTTAAGGAATACATGGATATATTTCCTCAACAAGAAATTTGAAGTATTTGACAAGTTTAAAGAATTTAAGGTTCTCGTGGAAAACCAGATAAAGAAGAAGATAAATGTGCCGAGGATAGATAAAGATGGAGAGTTTTGTAAGAAGGAATTTGAAGAGTTCTATAAGAAGTGTTGTATAGCATGGCAGAGAAGACTACTCCATACAAACTTGAACAAAATGGAGTGCAGAAAGAATGAACAAGATGTTGATGAAAAGGGAAAGAAGCATTCTCAGTGGTATCGGGTTAGGACAAGAATTCTGGGTGGAGGCAGTAGAGACTATGTGTTACCTGGTCCACAAATCACCTTCATTAGTGTTGGAGGATAAGAATCCACAAGAGATATGGACTCATAAGAAACCTACTCTTTCACATCTGAGGGTATTTGGATGTGATGCATATGTACATGTTGCAAAGGAGAAAAGAACAAAGTTGAATAGTAAATCTGAAAAGTGCATCTTCATTGGATATAAGGATGGTTTAAAAGGTTATAAGCTTTGGAATCCATAAACAAGGAAGGCTGTGTACAACCAAGATATGATTTTAGAGAGGTGAAAGATGTTATTAAACATGAATTCCTACCAAAGGAACCTAAGAAGATAGAGTTTGATCTAAAGGAGGAAGAATCCGACTCTATGGTAGAAGAGGAATCAGAAGATGAAGAGCCACAAACTCGATTGTGAGAATATTATTTCAAGAAAGAAGGAAACTAGAAAGTCATAGTCCATCCACTTTCTATTCAAAATTTTCTTTATCTATTACAGATGATGATCCCTGAACTGTGAAGAATCAGTAGATTTAGAGAATGACAAACTCTAGAAAGAGGCCATGGTTGATGAAATGGCATCTTTGCACAAAAATAAGGCTTGGGATCTGGTGAAGTTACTGGATGGAAGGAAACTCATTGGAAGCAAATGGGTGTTTAAGAAGAAGATGAATGCAGAAGGAAAGGTGGATAAATACAAAGCTCAGTTGGTAGCAAAAAGTTATTCCCAGGTGTCGGGAATTTATTTTGGTGATATTTTTTTTCTCTTATTACCAAGGTAGCTTCTATTAGATGACTTTTATCTGTTGTTGCTACTTTTGATTTTGAGGTAGAATAGATGGATGTGAAGACAACATTTCTTCATGGGGATTCAAAGAAGAGATCTAAATGAAGCAACCAGAAGGCTTTATAGTGAAGGGTAAGAAAGAATTGGTATGCAAGTTAAAAAAGTCTATGTATGGGTTAAGGATGTGTTATTAGAAATTTTACACATTTGAAGACCCAATTGTCCTCCAAATTCGACATGAAATATCTTGGTGCTTCAAACTATATTTTGGGCATGGAAATTAAATGAGATCAAGAAAAGAGGAAGCTCTGGTTAAACCAGAGGAAGCATGTCGAGACAATACTGCAGAGGTTTAATATGCATGATACTAAACCAGTGAAGGTTCCTATTCCTGTAGGTGTAAAGTTATCTGCTGAACAGTGTCCCAAGAGACAAGAAGAGGAAGATGACATCTCCCATGTTCCATATGCAAGTGTAGTTGGTAGCCTGATGTATGCAATGGTCTATACTAGACCAAACATTTCACATGCAGTGGGAGTGTTGAGCAGGTTTATGTCAATTGGTTACAATCTGCTGAGGATGTGTGGAAATGTCTTGATACTTGTAAGATGTCTAGGAATGTTTTGATCCTAACTTGATGATGATGATGTCTTGATTATTTTTGATATCTGCAGTAAACAGATGGCACAAGTTGAGGGGGAGCATATGCTTTTAATGCATTGTTGGCATTATGGTTAATAGTCCTTGGTGATGATGCTTATGATTCATCTTGCTATGATATGGTTATGAGCTGTTCAGATGATTCTTGGGGTTACATAGTTGATATTTAGATCAGATTTGTGGTTGATTCCGTAATGGTGCTTACATGGTGATCTTCATAAGGAAGTACATAGCTTGAATTCACTGGATGATGAGTCTCTCATATGTTGTTGTTTCCATATGCATAAAGATCATATATTGCAGGTTGTTCTTGGCACATATATGGATGAGGATTGTTGGTTAGATACATGGATGATTATTCAAAGTTGCATTGTTGGAGATATGATGATGATGAATTCTTACCTATATGATGATAGGTTGTTTCATGCATATGTTGATTGATGCAGATCCTCCCTATTGATGATTCTTGGATGACTATGGTGTTTCTCACATATGATAGAATGATTCTATGCAAAAGGATGAGTTGATATCTTGATGATTCATGCACTAATACAAGTTGCTGGTGACAGATGCTATAGTGTCATTACTGATGTTTATCATGAACTTATTTAGGTGTTTGGTCTCTGTTATAAATGTCATGTATATCATTCGATGTAAAGGTCATGTCAAGACTCATGATGTAATAGTGTGTCTCTATCTATTGTAGTCATTTGATGAAATACTTCAGTCATATGAAGGTCATGTAACGGCCTATGTTGGTTTCCCCACTATGTCTGGGATGAGTGATGCAATGTACTTGGTTTTCATTTTCTGGTATATCCCCACTTGGTTTGGAGATGGATGTATGTATGAGTATTTGGAGCTAGGAAGGTCACGTATGATGTATAGAGTCACCTTTTTGCAGACCTTGCTTACAAACAGGGGGAGCATGAACAACACAATTCAGCAAGAGCAGAGCTTTCAACATGTAGCATGGACAGATTGGTGCACCATGGCATATACAAAGGGGGAGCTCATCCAGATCTGGTTTATAGTCAAGGGGAGCATGTTCTTAGGGGGAGCAAAACCCTTTGCCCTTGATGTCAAAGGGGGAGAGTGATTTGGTGTTGTTTCCATCAAGTCCAAAGGGAGAGATTGTTGGCATTATGATGCATGTGTTGTACTTGATGACAACCCTCACATAGAAGATCATCTCACTTGTATACATTCATATGAATCCACAGAAGAGATATCAGATATGACAGAATACTTGGATGTAGGACAGTACAAAGGGATCAGATGACAGTTCACAAGTAAGCTTTGCCATCAAGTCCAAAGGGGGAGATTGTTGGCATTATGGCTAAAGTGTTGTCCTTGATGGCAACCCATACAGGTGATGGATCACTGTACAACAGGTCAGTAGCAGAGATTGATTATTAGCTCTCAAATATTGAAGAAAATAAGGAGTACGTAGGCACACCATACAAAAGGTGCGGACACGCAGGCATGTCTTATATAAAGTGCGTACATACCCGCAGGTTACCCGTTCATGAGGTGCATACCCCCAGTTCACTCACTTCAAGGCATAAAAGCGCATTCACGTGGGGTTTCTTATGTTTGGCCCGTGTTATTTAGCCCGCCATTCTTGATTCTATGGTTTTGGCCCGTGGTATTTAGCCCGCCATTCTTGATTCTATGGTTTTGGCCCGTGGTATTTAGCCCGCCATTCTTGATTCTATGGTTTTGGCCCGTGGTATTGTTTTATATTATTATTATTATTGAGCCCCATGTTTTTGGGTCCCTAGTATTGGGTATCCATGGTATTTGATTTGAGGAAGAGCTTGCATATATAAAGCAAAGGAGATCATTTGGCTATACACTTGTGAAATTAGATGATCTGAAGAGAAGCTAGATCTAAAATTCTAGTGATGGGTTTGTGAGAGATAGCTCAAGGAGAAACATGAGAATCACAAGACGGATCTACTAATGGGTTGATATCTCCTCGGCGCATGGTCAGATCTGTAGATTTGACAGTCTGGGTTATTCTTGAAGTCATAAGATTATCTATACTCGCAGGTACGCAAGTACAGTGAAGGAAAATTGCGTAGGTACGCAGGCCCAGAAGCGTCGCAAGTGCGCAGATACGCAGGCCCAAAAGCACTGTAGATGCGGAGGAACGCAGGAAGTTCTTTGGACACAGAGCGCAGGTACGCAGGAAGTCTGTGAGACACACTGCGTGGGTACTCAGGAACTCAGTTGGAAACAATGCATACTTATTCGCAGGTGTTATATGGGTGAAGCTGCATACTTCTCATGAAATCTATTTAGCTGCCCTTGTTTATTGTTGTGTTCTGGGTTTTGAAAGTGATGTTTGGTTTCTGATATTATGTTCTGATGACAGCAGTAATTGATTGAATGATTATGATTAGCTTCAGTATTGATAGATGAATGGATCAGGTTCATATGATCTGGTGGACTAGATCTGGTTGATAACTCTCATTATATATGTATTGATCTAGTGATTGGGTGATTCAGAAAGTTGTTTGATTATGAGCTTCAATGTTGTTGGATGAAACATGGCCTTTCAGATTATGTGTTGTGCTTCAGTGTATCCAGTCTGAAAATTGATGAAACGTGGTACCTAGAGGAGAGAACATTGTAGGTCAGCACCTACGTATTAGTATCAAAGCTAGTACAAGAGCTAAAGGAAATCTTTGGAGCATTGTAGCAGGTAGTAGCCTGCGTACTAGTAAATGGATTGGCTAGTACAAGAGCAAAGGGGGTTGTAGCTCCCGTACTGGTATAAGACTGCAACAGTACAAATATTGTAAAAGGATTTTCTTATTAAGAAGAAGATTGAGATGACTTGCAGCAGGTGGTTTTCTCCCGCATTGGGTTTTCACCTTATATCATGCTGTTCATGTGTGTGCCTTATGGGTGATGATCTATTCCATGTTACTACATCTGTTAACTGATAATATGATTGATAATGTTCTAATGCACTCATTGAAGATCAATTAACTTAATCATAAGAAGTTGTGGAAGTAGCATATATGAATCAGAGTATGGAAATGAAAAAGTTTTATTAATGTGATAATACTGATTCACCCCCCCTCTTAGTATTATTTCCAATAGTCTCTTCTTTTTATCATCGCCCTACATGGATCTTTCCTCACAGTTATTCATTCCTAGACTTCAATATATATATAAATATATATATATAACTAATATATATATATATATATATAATATATATATATATATATGCATCGAAAATACCTAGCTTGCCACAATTTTCATTATTAATTGAATTTTAATCATAGGAATAAAATATTTGCACTCCTAAGTGTGACTCCACATGTGGACCTACAGCTTGTACACAAGTATCTTTTTTCTATAGTCAGTATGTGTAATCCACTATTTACAAACCACAACTCTAGAATCACCATGCTCCCCACTATTTACAATATTTTTTGTTATAAATAGGCTATAGCTTGGAATTCTCGTATCAGTAATGTATTCAACATGCCATCTAAATTCCTTAGGGTATAAAAATTATATACAACAGCACAATAAAATTATTTTAAGAGATTAAACATTATAACAAGAATGTTATATGGAGAACCCGACATGATATTTCCAGAACCTTTTAAATTAAGAATAATGTATTCATCGATCCACATTACTAGACTTAATGCATATTACTATAATCATAATAATTTTCATGAATTACTATTTTCCAAAATATTCTAAGGTAGATTGAAAACATTCTTAAGCTACAAATGTAGACTTAACTCAGATCATCATGATAATAACAATTTATGCATGCCATTTTAGATTCTAGAGGCATAGAAAAGTAAGAACAATATTTATCAATAAAATATAACAATATAATGAGTAGCACCATAGAGGAGGCACACTTCAAAATAGACATTGTTTCCTCCCAACAATAGAACTAGTTCTCTTCAATTCACCCCCGAGTATTGATTCATTTTCCAAGGCATCAACAACCAATGTTGATCCTCGTGATATGCATTTTTAAGGCTTCCTTCCATAAGGAATTTTTGCTCTAGCAAAGTCCCACTTTTGTGGTTTTTCACACCTCTGGAATAGGCTATTTTTCATAAAATGTCACTTTTACCTCAAGTGATTTTTTATGTCCCAAATTAGCATTTATCTCCATTTAAGTACTTAATGGAACTTTTTCTCCCATCCATTAAGTTTATCTTGAATTCCTTCTAGAATTATTATCATGGAAAATTTATCTTATATAGAATCTCATATACTATTGTCTAATTTTCAAGTGTTTCCAATTGATGATTCATTTATTAACAAAAAATTTATTTACATAATTATTTCATCTCATTTCATGAATTTTCTGTCATGATGATATCATAGTCCAGTTTTTACCAACACAATAATAATACAAATACTTTCAGTAATGAAGGGATATCACGTTCCTGAAGTCTCTGTTGTAACATTTCATGTCTCTACTCTATGTATCCAATTTTATATTGATAATTTAAAACATTATATCTATTACCTTATCAAAATCCTAATATAAAAAAAATGTATCACTAATATCTCTGACAATTAGAGGTGGAGATAATGAAGTAGGGTGTTGTAGAAGTGGTCGCAATGGACTTTGCTCAAATCTTACACTTCTTTGATTGAATAAGGTGTAAACTAAATATTATAATATTTTTATCCCTTAAGAACATATATATATCCCAAAAAATGAAATCCTTGCTTTTATGCTCCATAGTCGCTCTTCCTATCAAAGGGAATCCTAACCCATGCTTGGGAACTAAAAATTATGAAGTGAGTAACATCCACTTTCTTCCCCATCAGTGCCTCAAAATCACTGATCCCCTTTAATTATTTATGCAGGAATATATTTTAAATGTAGGTTTCTTATTCAATAGCTTCATCCCATAACTTAGGACGTAAAGATATAATATGAATCATTTAGTTTTCCATATCTTATAGTGTTTTATTTTTCCTCTTTGCTACTCCATTTCATTGTGGAGTATAAGGAACTTGATCTATTTTATTTTTATGAAATAGATTCAACCTCCTAGGGAATTTTCAATGTTCCCTTTGAATTTATATTGAAGTGTTAATCCTCTTTTCATTCACTTATATATTAAAAATGACTCGAAGCATAGAAATTTAGTCATTCAACACATTCACCTATCAGTGGACCCAATGGTTTTTAAAAGAAACAAAGGAAATGAAATAAAATAGTATAGCTAAGCATCATCTCATCCACTTCATTCGCTATACACATCAATTCATACATTTTATTAGTAATCTTGTGCCTTGTTAGAGTCAGTCTTGTCAGTCCTCCGTCAGAGATCAAAACTCTTTCTGCATTTCATTTTTTAGGAGTCTCGCTCCATTTACTCAGCTGCATTCTGCTAGGGGCATGCCATAATCTGACAGAAAGGTCATGTCAGTCATATCCCCTCATGTCTGGCACCTGTTGGCTTAGATCTTTTCATCAATGTTCACTAAAGTCCATGATAGTCAATGTTCGATCTTTAATGGACGAGAGTCATTTTCAGTCATTAGGTCTAGGGATTAGTCAATTTGGTCTTCAGCCATGTCCAATAAAGCCAAGCAGGCCAGAGGGAGGTCCTTACAAAGTTGTGGTTCAAAGATTTTCATCGTCATGTTGACAGATTATGACTGTTCTTCAAAACTATGTTTTGAAGAAAAGTCAAAGAGTGTGTCATTTGTGATAATTTTCAAAAAAGTCTCCAGTTGATCTCTTCAGGTGCAGTCATGGTTTCCTTGGCCAAATGCCATGTCAACAACCCCTACAAAAAAGTTTCGAAAATTTCATCATTTTAGCTAAAAATTCAAATGGAAAAGTGAAATACAAAGTTGCATTAAATCAGGAAAAAGTGCCAAAATAAAAACATTATCAAAGTGGGTTTTGAAGAAACAAAAATTAAACCCATGACTCTAATGTATTTATATAATATTCCCACAAGAAACAAAGTCATTATGCATACCAAGGTTATAGAGAAACATAGCAAAGTGATTGGGAGAACTTGCGCGCGTTTTGAGTGAGGTAGGAGGTGTTTTCATGGGCGCGGCGCACACACAGAGAGGCGTGGCGCACATAGAGAGCACGGTGCACAGGGCATGACCCCACAGTGGTGGAAATACATGGGCGCGATGCACACACAGAGCATGGTGCACTGGGTTTGCTGCGCGGCGCACACCCACAAAGGCCCGAATTTTTGCCAAATTTGCATCAAATCACTTTGAATCCCTTCCAATTGCCAGGTAGGGTCTAAATCTTGCTTGCTCATCAAATTTTGTGAACATGATGATGGTTTATGGCCATGTATAGTTGCAATAAAAACTCATAAACCCTACCACTTGAAATCATCAAAACCATTGTTGCTAGGGTTGCAAACTTGTTGTATTGTTGCCAAGGCTCCTCTTTCACCTCTCATTTTTCCCTTTCTTTCCATTGTTCCCTTCCCACCTATCCCATTTTTCCCTATTTTACCTACCCTAAAACAATACTAAACCCCTACTCCCTATCCCCTCCACTCATTTGTCAATGTAAAAGCCCAAAACCCTACCTTATAAAATCCCCAAACCCTCCTACATGTCCCTAAATAAAATTTTCCCCCATAACCCCTAATCCCATCATATTATTCCCCTTCCTAACATTCCCTTTTTGCATTGTTCCCCTTGGTGGCAGAGATCACAACAACACATAGTTTCACTACCATCATCAAAGGGCAGTCCAAGCACATTCCATATACAGTAGTCATGGCATCTGAGCATTCATCAGAGTATGAGATGGAAACCCAAAGTGATTCATCCTCGGAAGAAAAGGCTCCCCGGAGACATCATAAAAGTGGCAAACATGTTAGGGATGAGCCAACCACCCTCACAGAATTGCAGGCCTACCCTCTTGCTATGTCATGTTTCCAACATTTTTCATGTTTGTTGTTTTGTCAAAAGGTGGCTAGTGTTCGAGTTCATCATGAGTTGGCCCGTCTTTTTGTGCTTCACCTACACGGAGATCACTCTATCTTAGCCAGGGTCACCTTCACACTCACACCTAAAACTGTCTCATTAGTAACCGGCATACTGAACATTGGAGAACAATGGCACAAGAAACAAAAGGTTGATCGACAGCATTATGAGCCTTACATTAAGGCCAGTTTCTTGAGGCAGCTCCAAAGAGTCTTTCTGTTCCGATATTTGAAAGATGATTATGCTCCACCCATGAAGTTGATCATGAAGTATTTCAGCTGTGAGGGGAGGTTCTCTGGTCTATATGTCTATCACATCAGGTTGCTCATGCACTTTACTAGGGTACGGATGATGAACATCCCATATTTCATTTGGAGGAACATAGAGAGGATGAACACCTTCATGCAGCACAAAACCCCTCAGCAGCAACTTAACAGTGTTTATCACTTTGCTCTTATTAAGATATTGGTGGTTCATCAGCTGGGATTACAGGGCATTACTTGGGATGACGTCATCTCCCGTGACCTTTTCAACACTTACAGGTATTATCAGAGGTTGAAAATGAGATACGTGGTCCTTCTCATCAGTATGAGCGCCATGAGACCACTACTATGCCGGTATTCATCACCTATCAGAGAGGCAGTAGACATTTGTTCGCAGTAGAAAAGCGAGTGTTATCTCCACCCGGGGTGGAAGGGGCATCGCTTCCAACATCGGCAACACAGGTACAGGACAAGGGCAAGAGGCCCATGCATGAAGAGGAGCCATCAGGTGAACAAGAGGCCGACTTCATCCTCATTCATGATGATGATACAGATGTGGAGAGTGCCAAACTTAGCAGGACCATCCAAGAGCAGCAAATGGAGATCCAAGCCTTGTCTCTTAATTTGGAGAGGGCTAAGTGGATTGTCAGGTATTTGGAGTAGCGAAACAAATAGCTCGAGGACCAGCATGAGATCATGGAGCTGCAAAACATCCGTGAGAATCGCCAAGCTGCCCAACATAGGAGGATTGAGCTCACTCCATTAGAGCAAGAGATTAATAATGACCGAGAGTCTTGGCTCGAGCGTATCAACATCCACCTTAAGAGACTTCTAGAGAAGGCTGACAAGGACAAAACCATATTGAGGCGAATGGTTCATCACTATAGGGCACAGAACATGAGTTCAAAGGCTTGGATAAGGAGTTTGAAGATGAAATTGAGCAAAGCGACAAAAAGGCGAAAGAGGCAAAAAGAGCAAGATCGGCTCTGAATCTTGGCTGAAGCCTCTATGGCCTAGCATAACACTTCATAGGGAAACTCCTACCCAAATTTCAAAAAATTTGGGGCAATTTTGGTCACGTGACAAATTTTTGGGCACAAAGCAGGGTTTTTCTCCCTGCAGCGGTGCGACGCTTAGGATTGGGAACTGCAAATCAATAATGGTTTGCATTTTTGGATTCAGCATGAACAATAATGACTTCTAGTGCATGGACAAGAAGTTTCGGCAAGTTTTGAGTCCCTAGGAGGTCAAAAACACTCAAAAAATGACCTCTCTGCCCTTATTTTGACACACAGGAAGTAGTCTTGGGAGATTGAAGTTTTGGAGGGGAAAATGAGCACCAAATTAAGAAATTCCACTTGGGTTAGAAAATAGACAGGCAACGCTTTCTAAAAAGCACACTTGGGCACAATTTGGACTCCAAAAGGTACCTCAAAATCACCTCCAAAGTGGCGCGGTGCATATAGACTTGGGCGCGACGCACAGAGACCCAAAGGCCAAAATCACTTCCGCTCCTCAACATTTCGATTCGCAACTTTCTCCAAGTGGGCCCACTCATTTACACTACATATTTTCGGCACCTAAGACAAATTTTAAAGTATTTTCACTAAAGGTTGGCTCCTATCCAAGTGGCAAAGGAAGGCGAGCAGTCACCCAAGCAATTTGTCATTTTTGTAACGCTACACCTATCACTAATGGATGGCTTTCCATTTCCATTTTCTAATGATTTGAAAAACTCCCCAACTGTGGGTCATTATATTTCCCAATGGCATAGTCTATTTATTGTATGCAAAACCATTTGCAAAGGGTTTGTTGTAATTTCTGGGAGACTGTGGGAGAGAAACTTAGTTCTTCATTATATATTTTGATAGAGAATTAATGAAAGGCAACGACTCTGGTTCATGAGATTCATGTGGTGTGAGTGTAGAAAATTTTTTCTCTTTATGTTTCACGCGTATTTCGTTATGTTTCATAGTTCATTCATATTCATTTCCAGTGAAATTTTCTAAGTAAGACAAGGTAGAATTCATGTTTATTGCTCTGCTTGTGGGAAAGTTTCATGTTATCTGTTCTTCTTCTGTTGAAAAGGATTCATGTGTTTATGCCCTTTTAACTCTCCTAAACAATCTTTCCATTCCGCATTATTTCAAATTTTATTGCTAGACTTTCCGCCTGTCTTGCCTCACGAAGTAATCTGTGCCTTTGTGTTAAATTCTCTACTCATTGCTATTCGTTGGTCCCATACATCCCAGAAACTCAGTCATTTATCAAAAATTACCTCTTGTATCCATATTTATTTACTGGCCTAAAATCAATATTTCACTGCAAGTCATCTCAGACCATATCATTTTGTGTATTCACTGAGCGTGACACGGAGAGAGTCCTCTCCTATTCTGGTAGGGCTAGCTACCAGACTGAGCGTGGTTTTTGGTTACCCTGAATTTTGCCTTCTTTCAGCCTAAGGCAGATTTAGGTGCTAACATGCCCTCTAGGTTACTAGCTTGGTGCGTCTTACAAAGAAATGTAATTTAGGGCCTCAAAACGGCTCTAGAAGTTCAAGACCCAAAAAACTACCAAAAATATAAAGTCGTGCCAGAATCAAAAAAATTGAAAAGAAATAGTGTTTGGAGTCCAAGTGGAATAGGTGGGTGGCCATCAATATCCACCTGCATCAGTCCTCCCTCCTTAGGAATTAATGGTACCCATTGCATTGAGCACCTTCATGAGATGGGAAACTTACACTAAACTTGGTCCTTGGTGAGCCACTTTCCTTGGTATAGGAGGTCATAAAGTTTCACAACTTGATACAATTGGAGCCTTTGTTTGCGACTATTATGGATTTGCGTGTCAATGATTTGAGCAATAGTGCCATGTTCAAATCAATCTGGGTTTAGCTATGTTGGCGTTAGTTCCCTAATAATGTATGATGTGTCCAAAAATGGTGGAAAGTATGGTCGAAGGGAGCCCAAATTGAATACGTGGTATAAGCCAAGGAATGAGTGAACACTAAGCTTGAATCATTCTCTCCCATAGCCTTGGTGATGGTGTAAGGTGTGGATGAATGTGGTTTAATCTTCTAATGGGTTTCGACAAGGCATTATTTTTGGAAATGAAACCAAACATTTCTGCCCACCTAAAACTTTAGTGGCACTCAATGATGATCATATCATTGTTTGTATTTCAAAAATTGGCTTTAACGAAGAAGTTGTGAACATGATGGCAATTGTGTTGTCTGCACTCAATAAACATGGTGGCCTTATCAACTTTGAACATAAAATGTGAAAAATGTTCCTCTGTAGTTGCAAAAGGCATTGCAACATCAAGGGGACATAATGGTTTAAATATAAGGCCCACTTGAAATGAGTTGTGGACATTCAAGCCATGGAGAGCTATGTTACACATTGCGAGGACTCTCATCCCATATTTGTGGATGCTTAGAGTTGTACATGGATAGTATGTTCACAATCGTCTTGTCAATGACCTATGTCTGGCTATCATTATGGGGGTTTAATGTAGTCGAATTAGTGAGCTTGGTATCCAACAATGACCATAGGCTTGACCAAAATGAACTTACGAATGTTCCATACATATAGTCAATGGAGATGGATTCCTAGGTCTACCTAGGAGTATATATGACTTGCTTCTTAACGGTTGGCTTGGTAATGCCACAGGTAGTGTAGAATCTGATATATTTGCAACATCCTTTCAGTGATTTGGCTAATAAAACTATTTATATAGTACTGACAGTGTCTTCTCTACACCAAAGTGTTCTTCAACCCAATTGTAGCACACCCCCTAATTCATCTTGGCACACTCGCTTGAAGGAACATCAAGGTTTCTTGGGTGGCATAACAATGTGTCTATGAGTTTGAAGTCTATAACTTTCTTTCCATCCATCAACATCTCGTATGTGGTGGTGAATTCTAGATCGCTTTTATAAAGCTATGGCTATCGAAAATATTGTTCTCGCAATAGTCGATAATAACGCCACAACTTGTGGCTGAGTGAGGTAATCTATAACATTATTGGTGTTACCCTTCTTGTATCTAATTTTCAGATGAAACTATTGTGCATATGTGGACATGTTTTTATGGTGTTCGTTTTGTAACTTCCCTTGTGGCTATATAAATTGGAGGGGTCGATGAGATGTGTGGATGATCATACCTTTCCCAAAAATGTAATGTTTCCATTGCCAACAAGCGCGCATGATGGAAAACATCTCTTTATCGCAACTAAGGTATTTCCAAATTGTCATAGACAATGTCTCATTGTGATAAGCGAACAAATTCTCTTGTTCGGTGAGAACTACACCAAGAGCATAGTCAGTGGAATTTGTCTCAATTTCAAACGATTGTTTTAGGTTTGGTAATGTGAGCGTTGGTGTGGCATAAAGGTTGTGCTTTAAATCAATGAATGCCTCGTGTTGGTACTAAAACTAAATAAATTTCCTTCTACTCCACCCTTGGTAACTTGACTCAAAGTCCAAGTGATATGAGAGAACCCCAACACAAAAATTTGATAAAAATTGGCAAGGCACTGAAATCAGTGAAGCTTTGTGATACAGGTCAGGACTAGCCAATCCCAAATGACTTGGAGCTTAGCTAGATCCACATGCACACTTTATTCATGAATGATGTAACCTAGATAGTGGAGTTGGTTCATGGCAAAGGTGAATTTCTCTAAGTTGGAACATAGTTTGTGTTGTCATAGGATTTGAAGGACCTCCCAAATATGTTGCAAGTATTTATCCCAACACCTGCTAAAGATGAAGATATTTTCTAGATATAGAAGAACAAAGGAGTTTGTGAAGGGCCACAATATTTCATCTACCAAACTCATAAAGGTTGCATGGGCATTTTTCAACCTGAAAGACATCACCAACCACTTAAAAGGCCCTCCTTGGATTTGAAGGAAGTCTTCCATACATCTAAGGGTTCTATTGGAACTTGGTGATAGCTAGACTTCAAATCAATCCTACTAAATTATTTGACCCTTTAAACTACTCAATAAGGTTATCAATCCATGGAATTGGATACTTGTTCCGAACAATGATTTTATTTAGTCCTCGATAATGAATGCACATTATCCATCTCCCATCCTTCTCTTCTATGAGTAAAATTGGGACCCCATAAGGTGAGGAACTTGGTTAGATGTTCCCTTTTTGTATCAGCTCTTGGATATTCCAATTGATTTCTTTGTTTCTAAAAGAGACCAGTGGTATATTGCCCAATTAGGTAAAGGTTCTCTAGGAGTCAAATCAATTGAATGCTTGACTTGGAAGTGCAAACGTACCACTATGCGTGAGGAGAAGATGTCTATGTATTCTTCCACAAACTCATCCACTTGCTTCTATTGTGTGGAGGAACCCTTCTTAGGGACCATGTATGTGGCCACAATATTGCCCTTATTTTGATATCGAATCAGAAAGAAAACAAATTTCTCAGTTGGGGAGATGATCTTACTGTATTTCTTAGAAAAGATCAAAGAAATGGAAATAATTAGAACTACCTCTACTATCGTGTATAATTTACTTCTCAAAGCAATAATAACAATGTGATGCCTAGACTCATACACATCATGATTCTTCCACAAGTATGGTTGGCCTAATAATACATTACAAAATTTAAGGGGTGAAACATCACATAGTACCTCATCTGTGAAGGGATTGATGTTGTAGGGCCGATGACACTGATGGTTGACACAAAGATCTCGCCCTTGCTGGAGCGATCCAATGCCATATGGTGGCAGGTGTAGTGTCATCAATAGGACCAAATAATTCACAACCTCATTTTATATGAGGTTCCTTTGGCTCCCACTGCCTACAATGAACTACAACGGAAAACCCTTCACCCACATCTATGAGTGGAATAATCTCTTCCCCTTCTTTGTATCTTTGGTCTTAATATTATGGGCCTTGATGGTGGAAATGATAGTGATGGGATCTGCATCAATAATCTGATTACTCTCATCATTTCCATTGTTAAGTTCTGTCTCAAAGCCATAACACGCATCTGACTTTGAAGCTTTCATCTTGGTCACCAGTGACTACCTAGTGCCACAATCATTGTTGGTGTGAGTGAGGCTCTTGTGGAACTCACACCATTTTCCTTTTTCCTTATTCATCTTCATCATACTATTATTTTCTTGTGGCTTTATTGGGTTTTCCTTGGTCAATCTACCTTGGTTCTATATTTTGTTTTGCAGCTTGGGGGTTCATTTTCCCTACTTTAGATTTGTAGATCCAAAGTCTCACTTATTCTGTTTAAATTTTTTCTCGATATTGACAACATATTAGTATGAGAGGCCAAGAGAGGAGATGTCAACGAATCCATCTAAATATATTTTTGCATACATCCATGGTACTTAAGTACCATATGCCACTTAGAATCCTTGATACCAATGTTTTTGTGAAGGGTATGAAAAATATTTGTTAACTTTGGCACATCTTGGTCCATTTCCTACCATAGCATCATCCATTTTATGTACTTATCTCCATAGCTCTCGGAAGGGCAATATTATTCCTTGATAACATCTGAGAAAGAATTCGAAGAGGGTGTGGCTAAAAAATAGTGATGTTTCTTTCTCGTCCCTTTGTTTAGAGTAGGTTTCCCACTAGTCCTTAATGTGGGGAGTGACTTTGAGGAGTGCAAAAGTAATATTTTCCCTATTGGAAAAATTATGGTCTGAAAAATATTCTTCCAATAGATTTAACAATATATTTGTGGCATATTCATCTATTACGAATTAAAGTATACTACTTTCAAAGTTAATGTGTACCTTAAAGGGGGTGTCACTTCCGGAGTGACTACTGGATGAAGATGCTTCGTCCGCTGATACCAGCTAAAGGATCTAGGAAACATTATCCATAATCTCATTCCTTTATCACTTGAGGGGTTTTTCAAGAAAAAAATTGAAAGGATATCTTTCTCCCTCACCTTTCTTTCCTTCCACAACAAGAGGCCGTCAACCAAAGTGGGGGGTGAGATCAGTCTTGCAAGGATTCAACTAGTTAAAGTCCTAACTCCTTATATCATAAACTCCTTGGGGACATGCATAGAAAAATAGTGAAAGAGAAGACCGCTATGATAACACTGATATGCATTTATGTAGGAATGAAATTAAATATAGATTTACACAAAAAATAGAGCTCCATTGAAAAATAAACTTCAAATAATTTATAAAAAATACTTAAAATTGATTACATACAAAATGGAAACAAACTAGCTTGGGTGATGGTAGCTTATATCTGAGAAGAGATGTGACAGATACATGCCTTATGAAGTGTGTTGCAATGAGGCTTGGAGGAATTTTTATTATTGAGAAATAATGGAAAACCCTAAGCATTCAAAATCCTAACCCTAGGAGATAAAGAACCAAAAGTTTGTAGGCCCCTTTAGGATTAGTTGGAATGGAAACTTCGCGAGGTTGTAATTTGGGCATATGATATCTATTTGGTGTGCACGATAACTTTTTAGAAAGGTCTATTTGAGGAGAAAAATTTTCCCTACAAGGAATAGTTTTGGCATATTTTCAAAAAAGTGCCATTTAGGTCCACAAAATGGCTTCAAAATTTTAGGAATCGAAAAAATGCCAAAAATAGAAAGTTTTGATAGAATTAAGGAAAATAGAAAGAAACAAAGTTTTGGGTCTAAATGGAATAGGTGAGTAGCCCTCAATATATACTTGGATCATTCTTTTCCCCTTAGGAAGCAATGGTCCCCATTCTATTGATGTTCTCCATAAGATGGTGAAACTTCTGCTGAACTTGATCCCTAGTGAGCCACTTGCCTTGGTGTGGGAGTTGGCCATCTTTGACAACTCGATAGAATCAGATCCATTGTTTGGGAGCATTCCTGATCTTTGCTTCCATGATATTATTAGTTGTGGCCTATTCAATGTATTCTAGTTTGAGCTATGTGGGCATTAGCTTCTCAGTAATGTCTGATGTCTCCAACAATTGTGGATAGTATGGTCGAAGTTGATCCACGTTGAATATGGGGTACTGTTGTGCCTTGCAAACAACCCCCCATTTCATATTTATTTTTATTTACAAAACCATTAAAATATGAAATGGGTCCCTCTTAAAATAAAATTGATGTCAAAACTCTTACTTTGTAAAAGTCCAACAAATCAAAGGAGCGCTTTATAAACTTATCCTCAAAAGCAATATCTCTTTAAACATTGGAAATAAAGCAAATATGTGTTTATTGCGATAAAGCGATCGCAAGATTGCATATCGCAATAACATAAAGGATGCACCAAGCAATCAAAAGGCTCCCCCCGACGCGATAAAGCTATCGGCGATATCGGCGATCGGCAATTCCCTTGTGCACCACTATCGCACCCATCGTTAAAGCCCCAACCCGATAAAGCTATCGGCGATATCAGCAATCGACAGTCCCCTTCGTACCAAAAGCATTGTACATATGCATTTCGCCGATGTGATATCGGCGATCGGCGATCGGTGGCTTCCCCTGTTGAACCCTTAATGCGCATAGGCCTTTCGCCGATGCGATATCGGCGATCGGCGATCGGCAATATTCAAAGTATTGTTAAAGCTACCCACGTGCCCCTGCCCGATCCGATACGATAAGGCACAGTTTTCAACAAAAAGCCGTTAAAAGTGATTGGAAAGCCCGAATTAATGACAATTAAGGCATAATCATTCCCGCTCGGCCGCCAGTACGCCCATTGCATGATTTAAGAGATCTTTCGTCCAATATTGCACTAATGAGCATTTATAAGGTGGCAGGTCCTATACGGTCCCTTAATGTATCCATCCCCTTAGATCTGCCTATAGATTGTCTCTGCGTTGTTTTAATAAAAGCAAAGTATATCAACGTTCTTCTCTCTATTTTACTATCAATTGTGAGTTTCATTGTTATCTCTGTGTTACGCCGAAACCACCTCTCTGTGCAGAATACAGATTTTCAAAGCAACTCAGGCATAATGGGTAAAAAGCAGAAGAAGGTTGCAGGCATTATTGATTCACCAGCCGCGCCACAAGGGATAGTAAACAGCAAGAAAGGTTTGATATCAGACACGATGTGCGCAGGCCTTGCCAAAACAACTTGGCAAGGAACTTATGATTTGCTAGAAGCCGAGAAACCTGAGCAGGTGGTAGAACAAGCTACCACAGATTCCACCAAAAAATCAGAGTGCACTCTCAAAGACTTGGCCGACTCCTTCCTACGTAGGATAGCGGCAAGAGAGCAAATGCTTCCATACACCGATGTTATCAAGTGGGCAATTGAAGAAATTCCTATCACAGACAGAACTTTCGTCGCAAACGATGGAAGGATTTTTGGGTCCTTCAAGCCAGAAGATTTGAAGCAAATGTATCATTTGCCTATGCCAGAGAAAGTTTACAATAGCGCATTTCTGGAAAAGCTCGCAAGTGAGAATGAAATTGAGTCTGAACATATCAAAGATTGGAGGCAGAATCCAAATAAGCACAAGCATGAATCCTTTGGTAAGTACTCAGTCGACTCCTTGTGTTCACCTTATTGCTATGCCGCTATAATGATGTGTAGATTATGGGGTTTGCATGATTCTGCCATTTTTACTATCGGAATGGTTCCCCTCATGGAGGCGGCAGTCAACAGTTGGATTATGGATTGGGCTACTATCCTTTCAGATAAGCTTGCCCTGGCTGTTAGTGAATTTAGAAATAAAACCAGAGTCTCCGAGAGAATAATTCCTCCGTTCTACTACAGCGCTTATATTTTAGATACATTGTGCTTTAATTCTGAATTCCCTATTCTCGGTTGGAGGTGGACCGCACAGGACCCCTCCCCCATCCATATTTACCATCGTAAGATGTGGAAGTCGTCTCATAAGAATCACTTGTACCAAATTTGTAACGGTTTCATGGTTCCTATCTGTTATGCCATTTTTAATAAGCCCATTCCAAGGATCTCCTACTTAGCCTCTTTTGACCTACCGTCAGTGGGTAGTTGGTTTGGAGAAGAATATTTTACGTATGTTAGAGTCTATGGCAGTCAAGCCAATCCCCATATCCTTCCCTTGTATGTTCCTGACAAACTGTTAGCCCGAGAAATTGCCTACCAACTTTCAGCTAAGAGTACCACACAGACTCTTAGGCTAAGGCAAAAAAGGGGCTGGCCAAATTTTCCTTTCAGATGTGGAGTCTTTACCTTGCATGATTTAAAACATGCAGAAAAAGAAGCCTTGAAAATTCAAGCCCTAAACCTTCCTATAATCCAAAACAGAGCATATGACCCTAAAAAATATGCATACGCCGCTCTAGAACATGCCAAATTATCAACATTTGAGCATAAAGAGGATATATTCGATGATATTTTTGTCTCAGCGGAATCAATTGGTCAGGCTAAAGAGCTTGCTAGAATAAAGTATAATGACAAAGGGTTATCTGAGTTTAATAAGCTCAGGGAACAGAGGTTGCAAACTCTGCCCCTGGACTTAATAATGCCAACCCAAGCGGCGTCTTCAAGCGAGCCTGGACATCAACAAAAGAAAGAACCCCTTGCTACACTGAAAACCAAAACCAATGAGCAGGAGGAACTACAGAAGAAAATTCAAGAAGAAAAGCTGAGGAAAGAGGAGGCAGAGCGTTTAAGGAAAGAAAAAGAAGAACTCTTAAAAAGAGAGCAAACAGAACTCTTGAGGAAGGAAGAGGAAGATAGGCATAGAAAGGAGCAGGAAGACAACCAGCGAAAGAAACAGGCAGAGATGAGGCAGAAGAAACAGGAGTAGCAAGAGAAGGAGAAACAGGAACAACTGTTAAAAGAGTCCCAGTCCAAGCAAAATACCACCGATACTAATAAGGGTGCTGTCACAGACCTTGAGCTGCAAAAGGAATGGCAGCAGTTTAGTACTATTATCGGTGGAGGAAAGGATTCATAGAATACCGAGACTCCTAAGAGCAGCGGCATACAGAAGGAAAGCTCATCCCAGGCTTTGAGCACAACCACCGGCCCACCCAAAGTTATGAACGTAGAAATAATTCCAAAAGGTCCTAGCGACCAAATCACTCTCCTGGTGGAAGACATTCCTCCACTGAACGTCTTCTACAGCCCTAAGCATAGAGCCGTAGTAAAGCGATCAAGAAAGAGGCAGAGGCTTGATCAACCTTCCCTCTTTCCTGAGCAATCACTTACGGGCAATGTAGTCTGGAGGGAGAAACTTGATCCCTATGATGACCTGACCAAGTTGTCGCAATATGCCGGAGCTTATTCAGCTGCCACTTTTGACAAGGCATCAGAGGTAACCCTTCTCTTAAAGACTAAGGACCAGGAGATTTCCACACTTCAAGCAGAATTAGCAGATGTCAGACAAAGGGTAATACAAGCTGAGCAGCAATTAGCGGGACACCAACAAGAAACAGTGCGTATAAGCGAGCAGCTAGTGGAACAACATAAAATAAATAGCCAATTGATACAGCAATGGGAGGAGGAGAAACAGAAGGTCACCCAGGCAGCCACCCAGAGACAAAATGAGTTGACAGAGGCATTGGAGCAACTAAAAGCAGCAAATGAGCAATCTTTGAAGGCCAAAGATGAGCGTATTGCTCAAATTACAGCACAGTTAGAAGCCACCAAGGGAGATGCGCAGATACAAGAATTCAAAAAAGAGGCAATGATAATCAACAAGGCACTTGTAGCGCAAGTTAAACTCCTGGCTCAATCCCTCTCTTAAGCGGAACCGCTCTGTGAGTTAGCTGCAACTGTAAATGAACAGGTGGAAAAGGCCAGAGATGACTACAATCAAGCCGAAGAAGAAATCACAAACTATCTTGAATGGCAAGATTCAAAGTCAGGAAAGGAAGCCAATTTGCCTAGGATACTGGAGGTCCATAAAAATATATTGTTTACAGAATGGAAAACACAAATATTAAAGGCAGAAAGGGTAGCATCAAGATGTGCATTGACTGCTGGTAATTTGGCTGATCTAGTAAATGATACTCTCTATCTAGCCAATATTGTTTCCCAATGCACGCCCGGGAAAATTACTACTGCAAACACGTTGGAACAAACATGCTACCCTGATTTAGAGAGCAGAGCAAGGTAAATTACCACGGTTGACACTTTAAACATAGAAGCATATTGGCGGTTCCTAATCAAGCCGCATGAACAACAATCTGCTCTCAAATGCCTAACCGATGCCGTTCATTGCATGATCCCCGATATCCAAGACTCCACCTACGCTGCCCAGCTCAGTTCTAGGCTCAACAAACCTCCTGAAGTTGAGCCAATTCTTTCCATCAATCAATTCAGGTTCAAGGGGAAGCAGCCGATAGAGTGATTCATCATCCAGCTCCTCCGATTGCCAGCAAAAATAGCAACAAGAATTTATTGACATCAGCTTAGTTAGCTTTTCTGTTTTTGTAGATATTTAGATTAGCATAGTATTTATAGACCCTTTCATGTATTTAGAAAGGGTCGTAAAATTTTGTATAAGACTTAACAGACTGAAGTTTGCACTATTGTGCTTCAGCCTTTACTTTTTTTATGAAACTCGACCACTCGCTTTTACTTTAACGGAGAAATTTCTTGATTCAATTGTGCACTACTGTCATTGATTTGAGGAATGTTTATGCGTTGGAGCAGAAGCTATACATAGCGATTCATATCTGGAGTGGCTTACTATTCAAATGGTATTTCTATATTTTGTTTGAATTCATTCTGTGTATGTGATTTCACTGTGTAATTATTCCTGCTATCGTTAATTGTATGCATGTGCAATAACAAGAAATCTTACTCATACCACTATTGGATGTTTAGATGATATGCCTTATTTTTTAATCATGTATGCATTAATGGTATGAATGCATAGAGTGTAGCATCGCTTTAATCGCTGCGCCTAACTATTTAGGTACAGCAATCTTGAATGATTTAATATCTGTGTCTTGAGAATGCAGTCATCTATATAATTGTATTTTTTTTGGATATAGAAAATCAAAAGCTACGCTTTAGAAGTTCAAATAGATTCCCGGGATAGTTTAATTAATTTATATTTCTGTCAATAGTTTTAGTCGTCCACCTATCGCTACTGTTATCTACGAAGTATTCATTCATCCCATTTATCTATTTCTGGGAAACTGGTCCCATTATCCCCAGTCGGAGCCACTATCCCAAACGGAAAAGGAGCTGTACTAAGGTCCGGACCGGGTGGTTTCCCCCAATGTTGGTGCAACGATTTTCGAGGCATCAACATTTTTTGCGCTAGAAGGAGGGCCCCGACTATGAATGGAAAGCAAACCTAAACCCATAAGCCATTCTAAGAGTAATTCTCCCTCCAATTCTCCTATTCATTCTCGATCGCGTGTTGGTTCTCTAACGCGTAATCAAGAAGAACAGGAATCAACTACCACTGCTCACACCCACCATCCCTCAGAACAATTGAGTCTTGAATCTCCTGAAGTCCAGTCTCTTATCCATAAACTTCAGACCTTCTCGATTTCACCACAAAGATCTGAGGTATCTCAAAGCAGTGCGACTTCGAAGTTTAATCTATCCCATTCACTTACCAGACTTCAAAGTGGAAAACTTGGTATTGAACCCATCGAGTTCCCCTTGCCCGAAGGGAAAAGGGCCAGGAAACACACTGAAGGGTCTGATAGTGGGGAACTTTCATCCACATCATCCATCTCATCTCCTCATCTGCAAAGTCAACCACCCACTCCTCCACTACATATTGTTGTCCACCAGGGAACAGAAGCTTCATCATCTTAATCGGTTCACCCTTCAGTATCATCTTCTTCCCATACATCTGGAACCCCAGTAGTAGTATCAACCCCTGGTACTATTACAATGGTAGATCCATGGACCAGACTGGGCGCGGTCAATATGCCTGCGCCATTGCATCCTTTACCAGATGCACTCGAAAAGTGGCTCCCTAAGTTCAACCCAGATGATGGAACTCAGGCCGAAGAACATATTAATAATTTCATGCTATCGGTCAACCTAAAAGGGGTAGCCCATGAATATGTTGTTGTCCGACTTTTCCCTTATACTTTGCAAGGATCAGCAGGATCCTGGTATTTCTCTCTACCCTCTGGATCTATTACCGACTGGGATACATGCCAAGAGCAGTTCCTTACTAAATATGGAGATGATAGGTCTTTAGCAACCTTAATAAATGATCTCTCCAACTTAAGGATAGAACATAGGGAACCTATTAAGGAATTTAATGCCCGTTTCAATAAGCTCCTTAACAAAATCCCTACAGCTTCCAAACCAAGTGAACAAATACGAAGCAAATGGTATATCACTGCCCTACCTGCCAATATAGCTATTTTTGTAGATCGGGCTGGGAAACCTACCTTAGCAGAAAACATGAAAGAAGCACTTCATGTGGAGAAGCGCATCAATTCCTTAGAAAAGAAAGCTGCCTTGGAAGACAGAAAAGCCAAAAAAAATTCTTTTAAAGAAGACTCCAAAAAGAAAAGCTCTAAAGACCCATATGATATGGAGGGACTACAAAAGGTCCTGAAAACACTGTCCAACGAAATGATTGACATTAAAAAGCAGGTGGCTGAAACATCAAGCAAAAGACCTTTTAGGACTTACAAGAAAATGGAAACAAAACCACCTAATGTCATATCTAATGCCGACTCAGACCAGGAAGAAGAAGAAGAAGAAGCAACCCCACCATCGGACAATGAAGAAGAAGTAGCTTAGTGTCATGGAATGTGGGATTTCATACTCCCCGATCCTGATACAGATAATGAAGAAGAATCCTTCCCAGTCACCACCAGGAGTAAAGGTACTCCTGAACCTGCCCAGGTAACTTCAAAGAAAAGGAGCGCAGGTGCTGCTACAACAAAGGAGAAATTACCTCCAAAGAAATCACCTGCAGCAGTCCCTCAAAACCAGCCCTCAACTTCCCCTTCAACTTCTAAGACGTTAGTGGTATCCGATTCGATGGAGTACAACATTGTTGATGACATGAAAAAGACCAAAGCCAACATAACCATGTTTGAACTTAGCAAGCTAAAGCATCAGCAAAAATTACTCCTTAAAGAGTTGAATGATGTCCCTTCTTCTCCTCTTCCTAGTTCAAAGGCTGCTAATGACTCAGGTCAGTCTCCTCCAGGTATGGTTGAAGCTACAGATTCAGTCCTAATTGGCGACAGGTCAAGTTCTCACACTCCACCATTTCTCCTAACCTATGAAATCTATAATAGAAACCTACACAACTGTTTAATTGACTCAAGGGCATCTTCTAACATAATGCCAGCTTCAGTTTGCTCCAAACTGAACATAGAACCCCAGAAGTCTGCTATCCATATTGTTCAATTAGACAGGACTAAGGTACAGGTTATTGGTGAAATTAATTCCGTAACCATCAGGTTGTCAGCTGATCCAAGAATAGTACAAAGAATTGATATCCTTATAGCTAATATACCTGAGTTTTACGGTTTGATTTTGAGCAGAGACTGGTCTAAAAAATTGCATGGGTACATTCCTACTGATTGATCACATATGTGGCTCCCTTATAAAGGCAAGCCAAACCAAATAAAGATAGACTGAGAAAAACACATGACCCATACAGTTACCGATTTTGAACATGAAAATCACCCTGTAGCTTTCAACAATAACATTTTGGGCAATTATTCATCCGAGTCATTCTTTGGCAACTTTGTTGCCCAACCCTCCCCTTTCTCAGTTAATCATTTTA
>APFE030227648.1:114434-188160 GCA_000404065.3 Pinus taeda
ATATTAATTAAAATAACATTTTAATTTTAATAACATTTTAAAGCTTAATCCAATTTAAGCGATGAGATGTAAAAGTTAAAGCATGGACCGTTGATAGTACCTCGTAGGTAGGGGGTGGAAATTTAAGTTTAAATGCATAGTAATGTAAATATTATTATCTCATCTCATTTTATTTTGCAGCATATGTTGGTTTGTAAATTCCATGAATTCCATTGCATATGTTCGTTTGTAAATTTCATGAATTCCATTCCATTAGTTGTCTGAACCAATACTTAACTATGCATATTATCATTTTTTATTTTATGTACTTTGTTATTATGAACTTCTCCTTCTCTCAGAGTTTGAAATGGAATTTGTTCATTATAATGGTACCAAAAATTCGAAATACTCTTTACTTATGATGAATTTAGTTATTATTTTTTAATTCTTTCCCAACTTGATAATAAACTTCAATATATAATAAACAAGATAGAACAAACCCTCAAATATTTTAGTTTATAAACAAGACATCAAATATGTTAGTTTCTCATCACATAACTTTGTCTTATACTTTTTATTAAATAGCATTGACAAGTGCTGTGATTTATTTATGGTGGGCACCTTCACATATGTGTCTCCCTTGATCGTGATGGCAACATGATGATAATTATTTCTAATCTATTTCACCTCAGAAGGCCGATCAAGGTTAAAGATCCCATTATTTAAAATATGGAAAATCCCATAAAATGGTATTTATGCGATCAATATACATTAATTCAATCGACTCAAACGTGCACGAGGAATGAATTATTTCAAGTTGTATTAGCTTGATACATACAATTGTTATGCAAAACCGATCTTAAGCAGTTTTTATAGCTAATCCAATCAAACGTACAACAAGAAATAAATTCTTCATCGTTGTATTTTCCTAATTACATAATGTCAATCATCAACATGAATACTAAAATAAAAAATGTTAAAGAACTTGGAAAACCATTTATGGTTTAACTTTACGAATATTAAAATACCTAGTGGAAATTGATAGTCTTGGATTAAAGTACTAATCATAGTATCACCCCAAATAGCATTCCCCATTGCACTAATGTCATGAAATTGTAGTGGCAAATGAGAGATTGAGACAACGTTGCACCTCACATAGGCAAGAGCCAGGATAGAAGGAAAACCAGTTATTGATGGAGTAGCCACAACAACGAAGGGCTCAAAAGACATGGACGAAGGAGCTCACTATCCAATTTGAGATTGATGTCTGGTAGCATTAGAATCCATATAAGTTTACGCATTGCCATAGGCAGAGGTGAAGGCTCACCACCCCTGATTTTCCATGGCCACAACGCATTATGCAGACAATTTCAGTGTCAAGCTCCCCTTGGCCATCACCATCGCCCTGACTTATATACATAACCTGTATAAAAACATTCTCAACCACTCTTTCCCTATCGTTGAACAACCTGCCCTTATCGTAAGTAAGGAAGGAGGCTCACCACGCCTCATGAATTCAAGATAGCACGTTGTAATCAATTATGCTGACTAATGCACAAACCATTTCCCAAATGAATTTGTCATCGAACAACCTGCCCTTATCGTAAGTAAAGAAGGAGGCTCACCACGCCTGATGAATTCAAGATACCACACTGTAATCGATTATGCTGACTAGTGCACAAACCGATGCTATAATTGGTTATGCTGACCAGTGTGCAAACCGTTTCCCAAATGAATTTGTAACCATTTAGATTGAACAGTTGAAACTTTTGGAATCGTCTAACATAGGATCCTATGGCATACAAGGATGATAGGTGGGCAGAGAGGGGAGTTGATTCCAGAGGTAACGCCCTACGGCATAAATATTTTTGAATATTTGAGAGAGATTCCAATTTTATTGAATTTCATCTGGAGAAAGTGTGAAAGTACATAATAAAGACGCAATTACTGTTTGAATTCACTAAAACATTATTGCCATGGGTATTGGCTATGGTAGTGGTACGAAAAAGGCATAAATTATAACCGAGCCTATGGATATGAAAAGGAAAACATGGAGCCCCAGACAGTAACCCCAGCGAGAAAAGAACTATTAGAGAGAATAATGCCGTTGGTGAAGCCAGGAAGGACAAGTATGGCCAGCGAGGAATTTTCAATGTTGTAATGAAGTTTCTCTCGATAAGGCTGTACACGTTTTGAGCAAAAATAGGAAAGCTCCAAAGCTCGATTGGGCATGAATGGTTCATAGAACTTGCCTGAGTGTGTATCTCATTAAAGAAATTGTTTGTTTACTCATGTTTAATAAAAAAAAATCTATCTCAATTTTCGCTCCACTTATTTATATGAATTTTCTCTCCCTATCAAATATTTTGTGCGCAATTTTTGGTGTCGTATTTAAATATTTTTTATTTATCGAACTTGTACCGAAGATACTCTGCTCTTACCCTATGTTTTAGAATTGCGGTAGCAAAGCATTAAGTACAATCTCCACCATTTGTATCTTCATCATCTGGTCCGCCTCGGTAATGCCTGTCTTGACAGTGCATGTATGCAGGTCTTTACAAGATCTTTTGCAATTCTGTCTCCAGTTTCTCATAACAGGCCATCGTTCTCCTCCAGCCGGCCTGGTTTTTTATCATGCTCTTTTTTCTTGCCATGTAACTTCGCTTCATCCTGAAGCTGATCTATAACTTCAGTATATAATATATTGATTTTTCGTTTTCTGAAAAAAAAAAAAAAGCATTAAGTACAACATTTGATTTATGGAGGAAAAGTTGTAAGATCTGTTTCGTTTCCCTAAAGAATTGCAGTAAACACTTTGTTGGAGCACTTGGAGCACTGTTCTTTGTGCATATTTCACCTCTGCAAACTTGATTCATATATATTCAGAGAAGAAAAGTAATTTTTGAAATAGAATTTCAAATCATTTATGAAATAGAAATGAGTTTTTGACCGAGAATGTAACCATCTAGATAATATCAATCCAAGATTTTACATTCATTTTTCAGCATCAAAGAAACTGTTAGTGTAAAATCCTTAACAGATCTTTCTACTCCAAAGAAAGCTATAAAGATTTGGCAGAGTTTATAGAGTTTCCTAAATTTCCAATGACTTCATATGTAGAATAGAAAGTAGCAGTTCTTAAAAGCAAAGAAATTTTGTGGTGCACAAATTTAATCCAATATTTACTTTGAAATCTTTAAATGTTCTTCGAGAAGTTTGGGTAAAGAAGGCATATGAAATTTTTTAAGAAAAATAACGAAAATGGGGCAAGTTATATCTTATAATTCTCTCTTGAATTCATCATAATTACAGTCTCTTTTGGATTCATTTGGAAATTATATGCACCAAGAAGAATTTAAAACAACAATACTAATACTTGCCAGCACTGCAAGCTTCCTACTCAATCTGTCTTCGGACCTTGTCGTGCTCGCCAGCCGGAAACCTTATGGTGCTTGTGGAGTCTGAAATCCATCCCTAGTTTCAGAGAGCATCCAGTAAACCAAGTAAAAGCCCCAAATTACTTTCTTGCAGATGAAAGGAGGAAAAGTTGTAATATCTGTTTCATTTCCATAAAGAATCTGCAGCAAACACTTCGTTGGATTACTTCGAGCACTGTTCTTTGCATAGATTTCACCTCTGCTTTGAAATACAATTTCAAATTATTTACGAAACACAAATGAGTTTTTGACCGAGAATGTAACCATCTAGATAATATCAATCCAAGATTTTACCTTCATTTTTCAGAATCACAGAAACTGTTAGTGTAAAATCCTTAACAGATCTTTCTACTCCAAAGAAAGCTATAAAGATTTGGTAGAGTTTATAGAGTTTCCTAAATTTCCAATAACTTCAGATGTAGAAAAGAAAGTATCAGTTCTTAAAAGAAAATAAATTCTGTAGCTCAAAATTTTTATCTAATATTTACTTTAAAATCTTTAAATGTTCTTCGAGAAGTTTGGGAAAAGAAGGCATATGATTTTATTTAAGAAAAATAACCAAAATGGTGCAAGTTATATCTTATAATTTTCTCTTGAATTAATCATAATTACAGTCTCTTTCAGATTTATAGAGTTTCCTAAATTTACAGTGACTTTAGATGTAGAAAGAAAGTAGAGTTCTTAAAGCAAAGTAATTCCATAGCTTAAAAAATTAATTGAATATTTACTTTCAAATCTTTAAACAATTCTGAGCGATCCATTAAATAGAGCACGCATGTCCTTTAACGAATCACTCAGAACTATTCCTCAACTTGTCGTGACGATGAACCACACTAGTTGGTTTGAAACGCGTCGACAAATGATTCTCTATGTGATTTTGCTGAAATCATTCTCACAATCAAGTATGGATCACAGAAGTCTAAACTCTTTAATAATCTTTAAACATTATTTGAAAAGTTTTGGGGAAAAGGGCATATGAAATTTTTTAAGAAAAATTGCCAAAATGGCACAAGTTATATCTTATAATTATCTCTTGAATTAATCATCATTACAGTCTCTTTCAGATTCATTTCGAATTTATATGCACCAAGAAGAATTTAAAACAAAGATATTAATACTCGCCAACATTGCAAGTTTCTTACCTGCTGCTTACCTCAATCTGCCTGCAGACCTTATGGTACTAGCCAGCCTGAAACCTTACGGTGCTATGGAGTCTGAAATTAGCCCGTAGTTTCAGAGAAAATCCAGCTAAATCAAGGGAAAAGCACAAATTACTTTCTTGCAGATGAAGGAATTGAAATACATGATTTCTCTATCTGCAATGGCAATGAGAATTCAAAGCAGATGGAAGGCCGAAGATGGAAATAGATGCGCAAACCATTTCCCAAACAAATTTGTAACCATTTTGATCGAATGGTTGAAAATTTTGCAATCATCTAACATAGGATACTATGGCGTACAAGGATGATAAGTGTGCAGAGAGGGGATTTGATTACAGAGGGAATGCCTTACGATGTAAATATCAAAACCTACTAAACTTTACATCATATTTAGTTGAAACCAACTCATAAAAAGCACCAACCCCTCATCTTTAAGCCAATATATATATATATATATATATCCAAACCAATAATCTACCAGAACCCACTTTCTTTATCCACTCAAATTACTTTTGCATACATTTTAGAGTCATAGCTATGGTCCTTTAATTAAAATATCACACTAACACCATATTAATACTCATATTTGCTTCCTTTCTTGATCTTTTCTTCTTTAATTTCTCAGCAATTCATATCTGCTTCCTCTGCACAACATTTTTAATTATCAGCCAGTCTACCCTCTCTACCTTTGGTCAACATTCCTCTTTCAACTTGAAACATACCCAGGAATTAACCTACGTGTAATAATTTTTTTTTTTACAAATAGACATATCCCATACCACCCTTGCATCCTTCATGCTTTTGAACGGAAATGTTTCAACTTTAATACTACCTACGTGCAGGAATCACAATGGAAATGGCTATGAATAGAAATATCTTGTCATTTATGAGTGCATTTGGAAATATCCCACAAAGGGCAGAGTATTATCTGCCAGATTTAATGCTGGTAAAGCTGCTCCTTACACCTGGCCTTGGCATTTACTTCTGCTGGCTCGTTCACGTGATGAGGGTATGATCTATGTACCCTCTGCTTCTGCACCCTCGTGCTCCTCCCCACATCGACGGTGTGGAAGCAAGGTAGCCCATCTGAGGGAAAAGCTGGCTCCATACGCATCTACCCAGTTAATCGTTCCATTGATGTTTCCAAAAGCATTTGTCCTCAACCTTGCTATAGCTCCATCCTCCTTCCTGGCGCCGAACACACTCAGAACCTCTTCTTGATGATGAATGGTTATGGCCCTGATGCTTTGCCATGTTCCAGGTCAATTTGGACCTTGTTTTTAACAGCAGCTGCCTTGTGGTAAGAATTCACTAGGTTGTCTTTATGTTTTTCTTGGATTTTTCCACACCCTTTACTATTTTCCTTTGTTTTCTGTTTGACCCGTAATTCTAACATGCTTCAGGCATGTCATTGTTTCTGTGTACAAGGAATATGGGTCTTTCTCTAGCAAGAGATGCATGGGTGCGGGTGGAGCTACTCAGCTACTAGGTCCAATCCTCTCAGTGCTCAGCTGACAGGTATGTTCCTACGAATTTTACGCATTCTATTTATTACTTAATCGTTCTACTACAAGAAATGAAGGGGTTCTTTGTATGGAATGAAGGGTTCTTTTCTTTCGGTTAGTGATGGCCTTTCGGCCCAGCCCCTTATGGATTCTCTATTTTGCCTATTGCATAGAGTTTTGGCAAGATTTGAGCCTGACAGGTTTGCCCAGCTCCGATAAGGATTGGGAATCCATCCCTCGATAGGGTTTTTGAACTGTTAACCATATTTTTTTGATGAGTCCTCGAGCTCTCTTAAACATTCTCTATGTGATTGATCCACCGTTGAATAGTCTATTCAGGTTATTTCCCTTGGTGAATATTTTGTGGCTCCCTACGGTTTTCAAGACTGACCATGCACATTATATTTATATATGCTCCAGTTCTTCTACTGTTGTTCTGGGTCTTTACGACATGAGTTCTGTTGGTTGATTGATGAGCGCCTTCCCTACAACGCATTACCATATTCCTTGATATTCTTAATACATTAACCCTCATTAAGGTTCATAAGTTGTTGAACTATGATTTTTATGATTGTGACAGTGCATTTTTGGTAAATATATATAATGTTGTTCTGAACATTCCTCAGTTTTCCAGCGGGCTTTTCATTTCATAATGTATGGTACACGACGTATTGCTTATCGCATGATGGAAAAGAGTTTATGCTTAGTAGGTTTATGTGTTTTTGACAATGATTATAAGTCTGGCTCTTCTCACTACTAGATTCTTGTTCATATATCCTACAGGATTATTACCTGAATTCTCTCCTCAGAGCCCAGTTTTATACTTTCATGCATTCTCTTTGATTTACTCATTCCCGTATGGTGCCGAGGTTTTCAAGATTTCCCTTCTGTCATTATATAGGTATATTTGTGTATTTACGTTGTTGTCTTATAGTATTTTAGCTGCATGCTATTAGGAGCAATTAGACTCTCGTCTTGAAGTCTGCATACCCTCGCGGTTGTGACTTTGCTCCTCAAAGTTCTTTATAAAGAATAAATGTATTCTTCACTCCATGAATATTTTCTGGGGTTCTAATTTTAAATGTTAAACTTTTCTGTGTTGCTTTGTAATAAGGCATGTGAAGAGAATAGAGAAAGAACCTGGTTGGTCTTTCTATTGGTTACAGAATGTATTTCATTTTTCTAAAATGACAATCTTTTGAAGACTCTGAATCTATGGTGAGTCTCTAAGTTTTCTGTTTTTCCATTATTTCTATAAACTCTAAAGAAGATTTCCCAGCAGAACACTCACGCATTTAACTCCTAGATTTTTTTTTGAAGGAACAAGATTCAAACTCTTCACAAACAACTAAACTCTTACATCAGTAAATGTTTCTTTAGGAGGACAACCATACCTTCCCTCAATTGCCTGTCATGGTTCCCTGTAAGAAAATTCTCCCACTCCCATTTCACAATATAAAGAGGAAAAAAAATAACATTATAAAGCTTCCAAATTAGTCCCAACCCAGGGGTTTCTTACATACCTGGAGTTCTCCAGTTCAAAAGTCATTCCTGACAGTCACCCGAATCAGGGTCTGCTGTCCTTCAATCCAACCGACCATGAAATTCGTTTATCAAGACCAGAATCTCCCCCCTTGCTTCTTGCTAGACCACAATCTTCCACAAGTTGCTCGTACAGTGAGCAGGGCTATCTGGTCATCACCGGACTTAGCCACTTTTCTTTCCTTATTGGATTCTTTTTCCTTTCTCTGTCTGTCTCTACAGTGCAGATTTTTCCCTCCCCCCTCTCCTTTTCTCTGGAAACTCTTCCAGTTAGGGGAGGCAGTTAGGGTTGCTTCCACAACAACTATCTTTTTCACCTCAAGAGGACAACTTCCTCCTTGAGAATTACCTTCCTTTAAGGAAACACTTCTTACGTCTCATAATGAAAACAAATTATATTTAAATTTTAAACAGATAATAATAACAGGTTTAGTTTATATTTACCACAGTAAACCAAATATTTACATTTTTATCCTGAGACATTACATCTTCCCCCCCTGAGATTGGACATCGTCCCGATGTCTTTCAGCCATGACCAGCCCTTGATAAGTCCTTTTCATAAGTTCTTCATCTTCCCAAGTGGCCTCATCAGGCCCAAAGTGCTACCACTACACTTTAATTTGGGTAATAGCCCATTTCTGCAGCATTACTTCTCTCCAGTCGAGGATTTTCAGCGGTTGGACCAAGATTTCTCCTTCCGGTTCGACCTCAAACATACAACATCCTAAGTAAGTTTTTTCTTTCACAGAACTTATTCAAATTAATCTACTGGAGTTATTTCTTACCTATATATCCTGCCAGCTGATTACATGCTTAGGATCACACACATTTTTTTAACACGGAAACATGAAAAACGTTGTGGACCCATATATGACTTGGTAGGGCGAGCTGGTATGCTGCCGGCCCAATCCTAGCCAAGATCTGAAAGGGTCCATAGAATCAGGGTGCCAACTTAGCACACCGATTCCATTGTAACATGCTCTTTTTTGCTCGAATTCTCACATACACATGATCGCCAACTTAATACTCCTTAAATCTCCTTTTCCGGTCAGCAAAACTCTTTTGCCTATCATGGGCTGCCTTCAGATTAGAACGTACTTTTTTAACCATTTCCTCCATTTCCTTAAGTATTTCTGGACCTAACATCAATCTGTCATCTGGTCCACCCCAGCTTGAAGGGCTACGGCACTTCCGCTCGTACAGTACTCCAAGTGGGCTCATTTGCAGTGATGCATGATAACCATTATTGTACGTGAAATCAACCAAGTGTAGGTAGTCCTCTCACTTGGTTGGTTGCTGCATCACATATGCTCTTAACATGTCTTCCACCACTTGGTTCACCCATTCCGCTTGCCCGTCAGTTTGTCGTTGGTAAGCCGTACTGAAATTCAGCTAAGTCCCCAATTCCTCGAACAGTGTTCTCCAAACAACCAATGTAAATTTTACATCGCGATCTGAGATTATGGTCTTTGGTAACCCAATTAGCTTAAATGTATTTTTCATGAAGACGTGGGCGATCTGCACCACTCTGTAAGTAGATTGCACAGGTATAAAATGTGCTGACTTACTTAGCTTGTCCACCACCACCATGATGGAGTCATTATTTTTTCTTGTCTTAGGCAAGCCTGTTATAAAATCCATAGAGATGGTTTCCCATTTCCTCTCCGGGATAGGTAATGGTTGTAATAACCCTGCACGGTGTTGGTGTTCTGCTTTAATTTGTTGGCATCCCATACAACGTGCCAAGTATCCAGCCACATGTCTTTTCATGAAGCTACAAAAAACTTCCACAGAGGCTTAAAATCCAACAATTATATTCCTTTTGAAGGGTAGTGATCATTTTCTAGTAACTTAGGTGTCTGAAATAATGACTCTTGTGATATTCATCCAAAATCAAATTTTTAATGCTGTTTTGATTAAGCACGTATAACCTTTTCATGTAATACAACAGTTCGGCAACATCCAAAAAAAAATCTAGTTGTTCTTCCTTACTGGTTGGGTGCTGAACTTACTGTTTTATTTGTTGATAAGTAGCATCTTGTCCTGCTACTCCTTTAATCATTTCTCCCAAGGGGTTACCCAATTCATTGTAAGAAATCTCGTACACACATTGCAACTTCCTACTTAAAGCATCCGCCACCAGGTTTTCTTTTCCTTTCAAATTCTTGATATCAAAATCAAAACCACTTAAGAAATCTATGCACCATGCTTGCCTAGCATTTAAAGTGGGCTGGCTGAAATAATTGGTTAGACTGTGGTGGTCTATTAGTAATAAGAATTTTCTTCCCATAAGATAATATCGCCACATTTTCAAAGCGTGAATGACGGCTGCCAACTCTAGATCGTAAGCGGAATATTTTTTCTCATGCTCCTTTAATTTTCTTGATTCGTAAGCTATTACCTTCCCTTCCTGAATCAACACACCTCCTACTCCTTCTTTACTTGCATCCGTGCACACCACATAATCTTTGTTGGGATCAGCTATGGTTAAAATGGGTGCGGTGGTGAGCAGGGATTTAAGTTGGTCGAAACTTTTTTGACATTCAAGGGTCCACCTAAAGACCTTTCCCTTTTTCTGTAAGGATGTGATGGGATAAGCTACTCTCGAAAATCCTTCCACAAACCGTCTGTAATAGCCTGCTAACCCCATGAAGGATCAGATGTCTGCCACATCTTTAGGTATGGGCTATTCCATTATGGTCCTTATATTTTCGGGATCCACTGCGATTCTTTCCTTAGTAATTATATGCCCCAAATATTGTATTTGTTCTTCGAAAAATTCACATTTGTTGAACTTAGCATATAGTTGGTATTCTCGGAGGGTTTGCAATACTAATCTGAGGTGCTCCTGGTGCTCCTCCATAGTATGAGAATAAATCAATATATCGTCAATGAAAATTAGCACGAACTTATCCAAATACCAGTGAAATATGTTGTTCATTAGACACATAAAAGTTGCAGGGGCGTTGGTTAACCCAAAGGGTAACACCACAAATTCATAATGGCCATATCGTGTTCTAAAAGTTGTCTTAGTTATATCCTCTTCTTTAATCCTGATTTGGTGATACCCTGATTACAAGTCAATCTTTGAGAAAATTGTTGCTCCCTTTACTTGATCAAACAATTCATCAATATGGGGCATAGGATATTTATTCTTGATCGTCAATTTGTTTAGTTGACGATAATCCATACACATGTGAAGGGTCCTGTATTTCTTCTTAACAAACAACACCGGGGCTCCCTAAGGTGACACACAGGGGCGGATGTAGTTTTTGTCGAACATCTCCTGTAATTGCATTTTTAAGTCCATCAATTCTAGTATGCTCATTCTGTAGGGTGCTCCGGGTACCGGGGCTGCTCTTGGCACTAATTCGATGGTAAAATCTATATCTCTTTTAGGTGGCAGTCCGAGAATCTCCTCCAGAAACACATCAGCAAATTCATGTATCATAGGAATATTCTCCATTATGGCTGTTTTAACTTTCGAATTGGCATAGCCCACTTGGACGGCATAAATCTGACATCCTTTCATAATGCATTAAACTGTGAGGCGGTTATGGGCCGAATTTGCACTGGTCGCTTGATTCCCTGCATCTCTTGCTTTATTCCAAGCTCATCCTTATAACTGATAGTCTTGGTTTTACAATTAATTATGGACCAACGTTTCTCTAACCAGTCCATACCAATTAATATATCGTACGAGCCAAGGTGAAGCACATTTAAATCTGTTGTAACTGACTGTCCTGCTATTTTTAAAGGATAGTTTTTGATCTTAGCATTTACCTGTCTTTTTGCCCCTATTGTCAACTGAACTAGCCAAGGGTCCTTAAACTTAACAGGTTGCAACTTACAATGCTCTACAATTTTAAGACTAATATAACTTAATGTTGCACCAGGGTCAATTAAAACAGTGACAGCAAGGTCTAAGAGTTTACCTTCAAATTCCACCATGGTCGGTTGGTACTCCGCCTGACGATCCTCCAGAGAAGCATTAATCTTCAGTAGACTCCATCCTACATCGCCAACCATAGAAGCTTCATAGACTTGGGAAACTTGTTTGGTTCCTTTTCGTTGAGGGCAATTTTTAACGTAATGGGGTCCACCACAGCCCCAACATTACACTCGAGTCCTTGTTGTCCCTTCATTGTCTATTTTTCCGGGTTGTTCATTGGTTCGGGACTCAATGGGGGGCTTCAATCGGAGCGAGTTCTTCGGTATGCTTCTGTTGTTTTGTCCCTTAGGAAACCCTTTGTTACCACCTCGATTACCCTTAGTATTTCCAGTCAGCTTGTTGTCTTTTTTTTCGACCCATTTCTTGCCCAGGATTTTTCCCTTCTGCTTACCTTGCTGGTAGCAAATTTGGGCTTTACATACGGCCTCACCATCATCTTTGGGTTGTCGAATTCGATTCTTTCCCTCATGCTCAAAGGTAAACTACTGACAAACCTCTGTACCTTAGCCTTTTCCTCCCGAGTATAAGGCACATAACGGAGTAATGAAGTAAAACGAGTGATGAATTCGTCCATAGTTTGTTGTCCCAATTGCAGGTCATGGAATTCTCTTGCCTTTTCGTCATAGAAGCGTTCTTTCAGGTATCTTTCTTTAATTATTTTTGAATTTTTTCCCAAGTGATAGTCTGTTCACTTACTCCTCTTACCATCTTAACGTCTTCCAACCACAGGGTGGCTTTCCTTTATAATTGGAAAATGGCCAACCTTGCCTTAAGATTGTGATCGTAATCATAGAACTGGAAATATTTGTTCATATTAATCAACCACGCCTCAACTACCTCATCTGTTCTCCGTCAAAGTGTGGTGGTTTGATCTTGTGGAATTCCCCTTGCAACTCTATTTGTTGCCTTTTTGATGTCTATTATTCGGAGGCATTATCAGATCGTTCCTCATCCATTCCTTCTGACTCTTTGGGTTCTGTCTTTTGATTCTATTCCCTTGACATCCTTTGTTGCTCAGCACTGGGATTCAGTGGTTGCTGATTTTTCTTGTTAGATAGGCTCTTTATAATTCTCTCCTATTCCATTTTTAACCTTGCGTTATCCTCTCGCAATTGGGCCATTTCATTTTTCAATTCTTGCACTATATCCAAAATTGCAAGGTTTGTATTGCGAGCCTCCTCTCCAAACTGTACCCATAATTCGAGGTTATTCTCTGCAGGTCCCTGACCTACTACAAACTTGTGTGAGGCACTGTCTGCTCTCCTCATATTGTCAATATTTCTCCTGTACTTAAACATAAAAAATAACAGATGAGTAGTCACGCATAAAAAAATTAAAAAAAAATTAATTGCTCCTTAGAGATGGAAATAAATTATATTCAATATGTCTATCAGTTCTAATTCCCAGAGGCCACAGTTTTTGATACTGGGCTTTGTTACCACTTGTAATATATCCAGGAATTAACCTACGTGTAATAATTTTTTTTTTTACAAATAGATATATCCCATACCACCGTTGCATGCTTCTAAACGCAAACGTTTCAACTTTAATACTACCTACGCACAGGCATGACAATGGAAATGGCTATGAATAAAAATATCTTGCCATTTATGAGTGCATTTGGAAATATCCCGCGGAGAGCAAAGTATTATATGTCAGATGTAACGCTGATAAAGCTGCTCCTTACAACTGGCCTTGGCATTTACTTATGCTAGCTCATTCATGTGATGAGGGTATGATCTACGTACCCTCTACTTCCGCACCATCGGGCTCCTCCCTGCATCGACAATGTGGAAGTAAGGTAGGCCACCCGAGGGCAAAGATGGCTTGATACACATCTACCCACTTAATTGTTCCATTGATGTTTCCAAAAGCATTTGTCCTCGGCCTTGCTACAGCTCCATCCTCCTTCCTAGCACCGAACATGCTCAGAACCTCTTCTTGACGATGAATGGTTATGGCTATGATGCTTTTCCAAGTTCTGGATCGATTTGGACCTGGTTTTTAATAGCAGTTGCCTTGTGGTAAGAATTCACTAGGTTGTCTTTACGTTTTTCTTGGATTTTTCCACACCCTTTACTATTTTCCTTTGTTTTCTATTCGGCTCGTAATTATAACATGCTTCAGGATTTTCTTTGTTTCTGTGGACAAGGAATATGGGTCTTTCTCTAGCAAGAGATGCATGGGTGCGGGTGGAGCTGCTCAGCTACTGGGTCTTATCCTCTCAGTGCTCGGCTGATAGGTATGTTCCTATGAATTTTCTACATTCTATTTGTTACTTAATCATTCTACTGCAAGAAATGAAGGGGCTCTTTGTATGGAATGAAGGGTTCTTTTCTTTCGGTTAGTGATGGCCTTCTAACCCAGCCCCTTATGGACTCTCTATTTTTCCTATTGCACAGGGTATTGGTAGGATATGAGCCTGGCAGGTTTGCCTAGCTCCGATAAGGATTGGGAATCCATCCCTCGAAAGGGTTTTTTAACTATTAACCATATTTTTTTGATGAGCCCTCGAGCTCTCTTAAACATTTGCTATGTGATTGATCAATCGTTGAATAGTCTATTCAGGTTATTTTCCTTGGTGAATATTTTGTGGCTCCCTATGGTTTTCAAGACTGACCATGCATATTATATTTATATATGCTCTAGTTCTTCTACTGTTGGTCTGGGTCTTTACAACCTGAGTTCTGTTGGTTGAGGGATGAGTGCCTTCCCTATGGTGCATTACCATATTCCTTGATATTTTTAATATATTAACCCTCGTTAGGGTTCATGAGTTGTTGAACTATGATTTTTATGAATGTGACTGTGCATTTTTGGTAAATACATATATATATATATATATAATGTTGTTTTGAACATTCCTCAGTTTGCCAGCGGGCTTTTCATTTCATAATGTATGGTACATGGCGTATTTCTCATCGCATGATGGAAAAAAGTTTATGCTTAGCAGTTTTATGTGTTTTTGACAATGATTATAAGTCTGGCTCTTTTCACTACTAGATTCTTATTCGCATATCCTACAGGATTATTACCTGAATTCGCTCCTTAGAGCCCAGTTTTATACTTTCATGCATTCTCTCTGATTTACTCGTTCTTGTATGGTGCCGAGGTTTTCGAGATTGCCCTTCTGTCGTTATACAAGTATATTTGTGTATTTGCGTTGTTGTCTTATAGTATTTTAGCTGCATGCTATTAGGAGCAATTAGACTATGGTCTTGAAGTCTGCATACCGTTGCGGTTGCAACTTTGCTCCTCAGAGTTCTTTATAAAGTCTAAATGTATTCTTCACTCCATGAATGTTTTTTGGGGTTCTAATTTTAAATGTTAAACTTTCCCGCGTTTCTTTGTAATAAGGCATGTGAAGAGAATAGAGAAAAAACCCAGTTGGTCTTTCTGTTGCTTATGGAATGTATTTCGTTTTGCTATAATGGCAATCTTTTGAAGACTCTGAATCTATGGTAAGTCTCTGAGTTTTCTGTTTTTCCATTATTCCTATAATCTCTAAAGAAGATTTCCGAGTAGACCACTAACGCATTTAACTCGCAGAAATTTTATTCTTTTAAGAAACAAGATTCAGACTCTTCACAAACAACTAAACTCTTGCATCAGTAAAGGTTTCTTTAGGACGACAACCATACCTCCGCTCAATTTCCCGTCCTAGTTCCCTATAAGAAAATTCTCCCACTCCCCTTTCACAATATAAAGAGGAAAAAAAATAACATTATAAAGCTTCCAAATTAGTTCCAACCCAGGGGTTTCTTACATACCTGAAGTTCTTCGGCTGAAAAGTCATCCTTGACAGTCACCCAAATAAGGGTCTGTCGTCTTTGAAACCACCCGACCATGAGATTCGTTCTTCAAGACCAGAATCTCCCCCCTTGCTTCTTGCTAGACCACAGTCTTCCACAAGTTGCTCGTACAGCAAGCAGGGCTATCTGGTCATCACCAGACTTAGCCACTTTTCTTTCCTTATTGGATTTTTTTTCCTTTCTCTGCATGTCTCTACAGCGCAGATTTTTCCCTCACCCCTCTCCTTTTCTCTAGGAACTCTTCTAGTTAGGGGAGGTAGTTAGGGTTGCTTCCACAGCAAGTGTGGACAACTTCCTCCTTGAGAATTACCCTTCTTTAAGGAAACATTTCTTACATCTCATAATGGAAACAAATTATATTTAAATTTTAAATAGATAATAATAACAGGTTCAGTTTATATTTACCACAGTAAATCAAATATTTACATTTTTATCCCAAGGCATTACACAGCTAGAGAACGCCTTCTCTTCATTCATTGCTAACTCCTACTATTCTATGCATCTACAACAGTTTCTTGCTCGTTGTTTTGAATGGGGGGCTCAGTATGCTTCAGGTCGTTTTGCTTCTATTTATGATGAAAACCCTACAAATTTTGTCAATTTTGTCTTTACTCTTTACAAGGATTCTGTTTGGGAAAAAGTATTTCAATTTAAATTACTTTTCATGTGAGTTAATGCAGAATCACTTTAATTGGTATCATTTAGCTTGGAATTTGACGTCCCATAGGGAGTATTTCTTATTCCAGACGTATTTAACCGTTAGTAAAAAATTTTCTACGTGAATTTTCCAATATTTCACCCATCATTTACTTCAAAACGAGCAAGATTTACGAATTGGCACGTCACAAGTATTTTTCCTTTTCAATCACTTTCGGTTCTTTTTTTTGGTATTTGCTTTCTATGAAATAGATGTGAATTTATCTTGGAATATCGTTCTTCCCCACAAAATTTAGAAGGGGAGTACTCAATCATGTCGAGTTAAAAAACTCCCAGAAATTAGAAGAAAGGTTGTGATTTATTCCGTGGTGAAGCACACAATTACCATCCTGAAAAGCCTTAAATTTGTTAGGATCTGTTGAAAGAGCATTCTCTAGCTATTCTAAAGATTAGATGTAGTATTTGTGGTTCAAAGGCAGATTACAGCTCAGAGAAAGATGAAATTAAGAGTTTTTATTATTATTTAGTTTCCATAGTTCAATTTATTAATTTTCATTAATTTAAAATCTCTAGGTTAATTTATTAATAATTATTATAAATTAAATATTATAAATAAATAAATAAATTATATTATTAATAATATTTATTTATAGCAATTATTTAATTATTAGATTATTTATGAAGTATTCTAATAATGTTAATTTAGGTTTATGTTTTATAATTTATTTTATTATTTTAAAGATTTTAGCGAGGTTTTTTGGTTTTAATTTTGTTTATTTATTACTTACTTATTCTCTGTTTGCACACTTTTTTCATTCATTTTTTTTAGTGATGGATCATCTTTATCCCCACAATGTTCATAGTTATGTTGTTATAAATGTGTGTGGTAAATAAGATATTTGGTGAAAATAAGTTATAAAAAGTAGTTAAACATATAATTATATGTTTAAGAAATATGTATGTAGAAATATCTAGAGACACTTATTTTAATTTAGGAAAAAGCAAAACACTCTTAGAGAGAAATTTATGAAAGTTGAGATGGAAGATTAGTTGAAAAAAAGTTTTTAAATACTAATAGATAAACACTCATATTTATATAGAACCTAAAATAAAAGAGAGGTCAAAAAAAATACATATGAAAAAAAATGAAAAATATAAAAAATGGAAATAAAAAATATAAAAAAACAAATACATCTAAAAGAATTTAAAAGATATAAAAAATGGAAAGACATATGAAATGAAAATTTGATAAGGAAAAATTTTTGGAATTCCAGAACCAGTTATGATATTTTTTTACCATTTTAATCTTCCACAATTATCTTCCACATTAATGTCATCATAGGCTTAATTGTCCTTTATCTAACATTTCACATGTATCTGGCTGTTTAAATTGAATCTTCTTATACTAATAACTCCCCTAAGCAGTCACGAAACAAGGATGGCATCCATCCCTGACTATGGACTAGTTGTGGCAGAGATAACGACGTTGGCGTCATTGGATCTCCCCGACGTAATCCTACTTGCAGAAGGAGGGCAGCCGGGAGGCCAAGGCTATTTGAAGAAGATTCAATTATTATAAATTTTGATTATTATAAATAAATAAATTATTATTATTATTAATTGTTTATTTATAATTAACTAATAAATAAATAAGTATTATGGATAATTATTTATTTATTAAGTATTTTAATAATATGAGTTAAGTTTAAGTTGTATAATTTATTTGATCATTTTTATGATTTTAGTGATTTTTTTTTTTTTATGGATGGATATTTCCACAAAGATCACAGTTAGTTGAAAGTGAATTTATAAGGATTAAAGTTATTTCCATAAAAGTAAAATATGTAGTGATTAAATAAATATGTGTATATGAGTATGGTAAATAAAATATTTGGTGAAAATAAGTTCTGAAAAACTAGTTAAATATGTAATTATATGTATAGGAAATATGTAAGTAGAAATTTCTTGAAACACATAAGTTAACTTAAAGAAAAACAAAAGCATTTTTAGAAAAAAATTAATGAAGGTTGAGTTGCAATATTAGTTGAAAGAGGGTTTTTATATAAAGGGAGGTAGACACTCAAGTTTGTGTAGAGTGTGAAAAAAGAAAAGACATCACATCCTCATTTGAGAGGAAAACAAATTGAAATTCCACGAAATAATATTTTTTCGCCATTTTAATTATCTTCCACATCAATGTCATCATTGACGTAACTGTCCTTTCTCTAACATTTCACATGTATTTGGGTGTTTTAATTATCTTCCACATCAATGTCATCATAGGCGTAACGGTCCTTTCTCTCACATTTCACATGTATTTGGGTGTTTAAATTGAATCTTCGTATACTAACTCTCCTACGCAGTTACCAAACAATGATGGCGTCCATCCCTGACTATGTAGTGGTTGTGGCAAATATAATGACGTTGCGGCCATTGGATCTCCCCGATGTAATACTCTGATAAAAGGAGGGCGACGTAATACTCTGATAAAAGGAGGGCAGCCAAAAGGCCAAGGCTATTTGTAAAAGATTTTAAGGAAATCGACAATCAAGGCTAGTTGGATGTCATAATGGTGATAAGTGAGGCTTCTAGATAGTGATCTCAGGTACAGAAGCTATGATGATTACATATTGTCAGCGAATCTTTATGGCTTGGAGATTTTGGAAATATAATTTATGGATTACAGGTTTGACCTTGCCAAATGAACTTTTTTATGTTTTAATGTCATCTTCATTTTTCTATGCTTTAATGTCCATATTTATTTGTAACATCTCCATGTACTCAACATTAACCCGACCATTTGTTTTTAAACTTTTGAGATAGATAAAATAGCACACAACAATATATTCTATATTATTAATGAGGAAATTTACACACATATTTATACAAGCAATAGTCTCAAGATAGGAATTCTATCTTAGACGTACAATAGTGTGGTTGAGAGATTCTCTCAACCACACACTAAATTAGGAGAAACTAAATTCCTATTATGTAGGAACAAACTCCTCAAATGGAGAATTACAACCATAGACAAGTAGGAATTAATTATTTCTAACTCCCCCCCTTAATGACTACCTGTCATGATAGTCAAATCCACCACCATCAGGCGAATTGCATGTACAGAATCTCCAAAACACAATCTACCTCCCTCGGATAGATCCACAACTTCGCCGATCTGCCTCCTCTCGCAAATCGTCAAACGAAGATGAGGATTCCCGCGGAGCCCCTTGAAGGTGAATTGGCGTAATCTTTCTGTAAAATTCCGCACTAGTCTGGTATTTTTGCGCGGTGGTGCTATTAATGGCCTAACAGACGCGCTAGTTGCGCATCCTGGCGCAACTGTCAGTGCAAAAAGCGCGCCAATCCCCTTCTACTCAGAAAATTAAAAATTCATCTGAGTCCGAGCCAAGTGTTCTGCAATCCACCTGCTCAATTGAGCACAAAGCTCTCGTGTACACCCAGCCACAAAGGCACCTCAAGCCACAGAGGCGATTCTGCCACAAAGGCAAGGTGGTCACAAAAGCACTTCAGCCACAAAAACTCTATAGATGGTTTCTGGCTCACCACCAACCCTCACTTTACAGTGACGAAAAATGATTTCAAACTGACCATAAACCATTACAAAGTGGTTTTAAGATCACCACGAACTTTCAGATACCTTTAAAAAACTTACATTTCAATCCACATTTTGGAGTACTTGAGTACATACAATGACCATTACAACAATTGGACTTGCTTATAACATGCTAGGGAGTCTATTCCACAAACCACACTAATTCAAACAAACATCTACTTTGTTGTCCACCATAAACGTTGTCGCTGCTGCTTTGCCTCATCTGTTCATTGTTCACATCTTGGGCATCCTTGTCTGTTCAAATAACTTCTTGGAACTTCATGCTTAACCTGTCATTCGTTAGAGTTGCAAATTCTGACAAAATAACTTAGCCTACATTGAGTTAGCTAGGCTCAATAAGGCTTAATAATATTTAAACATGATTCCAAGAAAATACAACATAAACTCTTCAAATTTAATTTCTCTACCTCTGCCCAAAGATGATTATTTTCCAAACATAGCAGCGACTATTTTTCACCAACGATACCTATGAGGGGTCTACTGATAAAGAAATGGATTGACGACCTTTCACCTGGACTCAATACAGTGCACTCAAACACTGATGATCTAGACATAGGCACACAACCATACGAAGAGAACACAATTTTCCCTTCAAAATAATAATCCAAGACTCCATGGTCCAGTCCTCCATCGCATTCAAGGTCAACCCGGATTCCCGGATCTCTCAAATCCCTATTCCTGCAAATTTTGTCAAATGTGGAAGAAACTCTGGTCCATCTCTTTCAACAACCTACGACTGTTCCTCACTGGACGTCCACAATACATAGGACTTGCAGACTGATCACAGTCACAACCATCTGCGGCTCTGCCATACCGACCACTTCAAATGGGGCTGGAATATTTGCCTCTTCTATCACTATCCTCACATTGAGCATATTCAACAATGATCACCCTATCTAACATTTTGCTCATATGGGTGGAATCCAGAGCTTTAGTTGCTTCTTCTTGTGATTCATACAGGAAAAATGCAAAATTCCTTCTAATTCTTACGTACACCAGATTACCATAAGGCCCAAAATGCCTTTCAAGGTCCCTGACTCTGGTATTATATTGGTCAAAGTTTATCACAAATAAAGTCTTCGCTGGCTTCGAACCTGTATCAGACCTCCTGCCATCTTCAAATCGGTGAAAAACCTCGGTCAGCATGCTTTGTCCACTCTATAGTTAGCCTCCGTCTTTGTCTGCCAAATTCTGTGTTGTCAAGCCCTTGGATTGCATCCTCTGCATCACGCTCATCTTCCATGTAGATGAAAGCATAAGCTGATTTCATATCAACCCTATCAACTCTTCCGTATCTCCCAAACAATCGTTCAATCTCTATCTGCCAAACAACGTACTCTATGTTTCCACAGTACAAAGGCTTCATCTTCACTAAGTGCCTGATATATTCAAAGAGCGTTCCCCTCATGAGATTGATTTGCGAAATTGATCACTCCATATGATAAATCACTACGCGAAACAGAGAGAGGTGAGACCGCACCGCCTGAAGTACATTTGTGATCCATATGATAAATCACTATGCGAAACAGAGAGAGGTGAGACCGCACCGCTTGAAGTACATTTGCTTCTTCAACTTCACTTGCCCAATGCAAGAAACCTTGATAATCCCAATGTCAGAAATATCTGCAACATGAGTGCCTCCACACAGATAGCCCAAATTATCTCCTAAAATCACGATTCTAGGAGTTGTATCCTTGGGAATATACTCAGAAAGTTCCCCACCACATAAAGTACCAGCAGATTCATATGGCACAATAGCAACAAATACCTTCCCTCCAATAGCAACTAAACGTTCCGCTTCCTTCTCCAACGCCTCCCTTTTGCTTTCCAAATCATTGGTTGGAATCTTTCCTTTATATTCAACAAAAGCACGGTCAGGAAGATGGTGACCTTTTCCATCTTTAAAAGATGCCAGACGTATGTTGCGCATGCAAATATCTAATACATGCCCTGTTGAATGTAGCCTTGAATTGAGACCCCGTCGATGCTCATCAATAGATAAGATAACTTCTTGTCCTTTTCGAAAGGTACCTTGATCAGTTAAAATTCCCATAGTGGAAAACCACCCCATTTCTGGAGCCAATGTCTTGAACACGGAACCTGAGCCTTTCATCCAAGTCATGGATGAAGCCACTGTCTGTAGGTTGCCCGCCTCCTTGTGGATACATAATGTCGCTGTCCACGATCACAGCTAGCCTCCGCCCATCCGCCACCATTGATATGAAAGTAGCTCTCGACTGCAGCTTCCACATATCATCGAAGTATGCCAATTTTGTGGCTAGATAGTCCACGAAGTCTGCCCTAGATCTTGGAACCAAAAGGGTATGTGGCTCCTGCTATTGCTACCAAGGTCCTATGCGCAACGGCGGTCAAAGGAGGTCTCACTAGCCTGCTCGCTCAGATCCAGAACCTCACTAGTCGCCAAACCCTTTTGAGAAGCAACCACGTCACAAAAAATTAACAGTGCCCAAATGCCCGATCCATCAACCACTCACGGCCACCACGAATGCGCACAATCAGTCCACACCACAGCAGGTTCACAGGGCTTTCACCACGATGAGATCCACGACCTTTATCAACAGACTCACATAAATTTCTGTTATTTAAAAGTCATAACAGCATGCTACTGGCCTAGAGCTTTCAACACAGCCAATGATCTTAGCAACGATCCTCTCCGAACCAGCAGATCTCATGATTTCAGCCACTTTCCAATGATCTAGGCAATGATCCTCTCCAATCCTGTAGATCTCAGCCACTTGCCAACAATCTAATCAACGGTCCTCTTCGACCCTGCAGATCTCGTGATCTCAGCCACCTGCATGTAGGCAGTAAAAAACACGTTCCAGTACCACAACTCGGATTTCACTCTTCGACTGGCAGACAAACCTGGAATGCTGACACCAGCGTTGATCGCAAGAGTCACAACTTGTCGCCACGCTAACTGTCTCTCAATCATTTCCTTTGTAAATTCAGGATCAACCAACAGACTAAACAGATTTGGATTCCTGTCATAGGCCTTCTTGATCCGATCAAGGAAAATCGCACGAATGATGCAACCACCCTTCCAGATCCGAGTGAGCTCTTCTAGTTTCAAATCCCATCCATTTTCTATGCTCTTCGCATGGATTAGATTCATTCCTTGGGCATAACTACATATATTAGATGCATACAGAGCCCGCCTCACATCATCAATAATCTTAGTCTTATCCAAATCTGGCACAATACCCACATCTACATTCTTGAACACCTTGGATGCCTCCACCCTCTCCAACAGCTCATTGAATTACTACACCTCTACGTAGATAAACCACGATCCACCACGAGCACGCGATTGAGTTCGCTGGAGCCTCACGGTCTCCACCTCCACTGCTCAGCCTCCACAACACGCAGACCGATGAAACAGACAGATTCGCCACACCGCCTCTGCTTCAAGCTGCCACCACGCGACCTTCAACTCAGTCATTCTAGATCCAAGGTTAACGCAGCCCCATCCCGCAGATCCGACCACCATGTAGTTGGTCAAACTCCATAAATGTGATCTGGCGCCTTCACTCGAACAGTGACACACTATCCACTAGGCAGCATGCAAAATCTATCACACCACTGTTTTCCCTCAACAAGTATTTAGATATAAATGGACAAACAAACAAAAGCTAAAACAAAATATTTCTTTTATTTGCCTCAGCCCAGGAGGGGGCAAGGCCCAGAAGGGCCAGGCCCACAGGACTCTGAAGCTCTGATACCAAGATAAAATAGCACACAACAATATATTCTATATTATTAATGAGGAAATTTACACACATATTTATACAAGCAATAGTCTCAAGATACGAATTCTATTTTAGACGTACAGTAGTGTGGTTGAGATATTCTCTCAACCACACACTAAATTTGGAGAAACTAAATTCCTATTATGTAGGAACAAACTCCTCAAATGGAGAATTACAACTATAGACAAGTAGGAATTAATTATTTCTAACTGAGATAATAATTGTTTAGATATGAAATCATGTTACAAACCTTAATATTATCAATTCGAAAGAGGGCACACTTATAATGTGTCAATCATATTATAATTGATTGGTATTTGGAATTATTGTAGTAACTCTATTATCATATCAAAACCCTATTCCATATTACTATTGTTGTATTAACGTTAGTCGACATTATTATTACACTATTGTTGTACTTTCGGCTTATGATTATTTTTTTGTTGTATGGTGATTACATTATGGTTATACATAACTCTCATCTAATCTTAAGTATCGAAAACTTCTGGAGGTTTATTCTAACGCTTCCACTGGTACCCGTCTCGGTAGTTGGACTCCATCTATGGCCCATAATGCAGGCTCCCATCCGAGGGCAAGATTTCTCTTGGTTGGATCATGGTAACTACCCACCCAAGTAAAGCTGCCAGAGATTCATTTGCACCATGCAAGGTAGTGTTTTCTGTTGTTGCTTCCTTGCAGGTTCTAGCCATTATATAGGTACCCTACCCATGACCTCAGCAAGCTTAAGAAGAAGTCATTGGTTTAAGAGTTAAAACCCTTCCAGGTTGAATGTCGTAATGAGGGTTCTTTCTTATAGGGTTTTGCTGTGTCTATGAACTCAGACCAAACAGATTTGTTTTTAGGGCACTGGGTATGGGGGTCGTTGATCCCGTTGACAGAGGACCATTTAAGGTTAAGAAGCTGCACTCCCATGACTTCCAGTGGCTCGCCTTATTTAATGGCTGAAAATAAATAACATGCTATAGGGCATTAATTGGGTGGCGACTGTATCAATATTTGTTGCCTTATTTAACTCTATCCTCAGTTCGTGTCTGTAACACGTATTGAATATTTGGGTTTTTTTTATGTCATTGGGGTTTCTTTTCTTTACAATTTTCACCAAACCCTTTTTAGTGTTTCTTGATTTTGTTGCAGGTAAACCTTTTCCCAATTCTATCCATGCTAATTGATCTGTAAAGGTTAAATATTGGCATAATTCCATACCTCCCAAGCACTAGATTTATGTTTTAGATGGCTTCTTCGAATACACTTTGTCAATGTTATTTTCTTGTTTTCAAGAGAAATTCGTAGCGGCCATTGAGCCAAGAGTTTCTATTGATGAACTTGGTTAATTATTCATGTATGAACGGTTAAAATTCAACTTCCTAATCTCAGGATTTTATTGCTTCTCTTACTGCCGAGATGCATATGGAAAGAACGACTTATGCTCAAATATTTTTAATGTGTATCGAATTTGGTTGAATGCTACAGTTTTCATAGCGTTCAGTGTATATATTTACAATGTTCCTCCACCATAAATAAATGTTGTGCTGTCAGTTTTCCTTTTTGTTAATGTAGAGGAAACCCAATTAACGTTCAACAGTCGGGAATTTATGAAACATGTATATCTATCTAGTGTGTCGTATGGGGTATTATATTCTGTTAGTTCCACATTCACTACAACAAGAACCTGTGATTAACATCTCCTTTTGCTTCCCTTTTTGTGTATAGAGCCTAGTTTTTGTGTGATTTGTGTCTATTTATCAAATATGGTGTAAAAGTTGATGCAAATTTTGCACTAAGTATTACACCAAGTTTAGCATCATGTGCTATAATAGGTTTTGCACCAGATTTTACACTAGGTTTTACGCCACGTTTTATGCCAAATTTTGTGTTATCATTTGCAGCATGTTTTGCATCAAGTTTGGCACCTAATTTTGTTTCACCAATTTTTGCATCCTCCATTTCATCCACCTTTTTCACCTACACTGGCATCAAACTTTACATCATCTCTTGCATCCTCTTTTGCATCATTTTTTAAATCATTTTTTGCATCCATTTTTGCATCCCTTTTGCGCCAAGTTTTGTATGGAGGTTTGTTTCTAGCTTTGTATCTATTTTTGCATCTACTTTTGTTGCATCCTCTTTTACATATTGTTTTGCATCCATATTTACATTCTCTTTTTCATATGTTATTGTGTCCATTATTGCATCCAATTTTCTTGTGCCATAATTTGCATCTAGTTTCGCACCTCCCTTTGCACCCATTTTTCCTTCTAAATTCACATCCACGATTGCATCCTCACATACATCTAGGTTTTCATCGACTTTTACATCTATTTTTGCATTCATTTTTGTATCCACTCTTGCCTCAAGATTTGCATCAGGTTTTGTGTCTCATATTGCATCTACTTTGGCATCGAATTTTGTTGCATCAAGTTTTGCATCCATTGTTGCACCCATGTTTACGTTCACTTTTGCATACCTTTTGCATCCATTGTTGCACCTATGTTTACGTACACTTTTGCATATCTTTTGCATTTTATTTTGCATCTTCATTTGTTTCTTTTTTTGCATCTATCATTACATCCACTTTTGTTGTGACACAAATTGTGCCATGTTTTGTACTTACTATTCTACCTATGTTTTCTTCCAATTTTGCATCCATTTGCAAATCCTCTTTTATATCAAATATTGCATCTATTTTTGCATCCACTTTTGTGTTGCGTTTTGCATCTCATTTTGTATATTCTTTTGCATCTACTTCCATTGCATCCAATTTTGTTTTTCTTGTTACACCCATGTTTGCATCCACTTTTACATCCCTTATTACATATTGTCTTTCATCTAAGTTTTCATATTTTTTTGTGTGTGTTATTACATCCACTTTCTCATCCATTTTGGTTGTACACAATTTTTGTCATATCTTGTTCCTATCGTTGCAACCCACATTTTCTTCTACTTTTTCATCCACATTTGCATTATCTTTTGTGTCCAAGTTTGCATCAGATATTTTTTATGTTTTTTGCATTCCATTTTTCATGTATTTTTACATCCACTTTTGATGCATCCATTTTTGTTTCAACTATTGGACCCTTGTTTGGTCCATGTTTACATCCATTTTTTCATCCTAACTTTTCGTCATTTTTTCATCCAAGCTTTCCCCCTTTTCTCATCCAACTTTGTGTCATTTTTTGCATTTGTTTTTGTATCCATATTTGTTTCATCACCATGCATGCTAATTTTTATGCCTACTATTGCACCCATGTTTTCTTCCACTTATTCATCCATGTTTACATCATGTTTTGTATCCAAGTTTGCGTCAACTATTGCATCTACTTTTTCATCCACTTTTGTGTCAATTTTTTTGTATCGTTTCACATCCATTTATGTTGTGTTCACTTTTCATCCAATTTTATGTCTATTGTTTCCCCCAGTTTTTTTGTTTACTTTTGCATCCATTTTCCAACACTCATCATATTTTTTGTATTGATGATATTTCTTATGACATTGGCAATTATGAACAACTGATAAAAATGACAATAATTATGATGATGATGATGACATGAATTGTGATTATTATGATAATGGCAATAATAATGACGATGCTAATGACCTTGGGCAATCTTCCCAATTTTTAAATATTGTCATGGTCATAATCATAATCATTATCATAGTTTTCATCTTGGTCATCATCAACAACAATAATGGCATGAATGATGATTATGATGTTCATGACAATGATGACAACAATGATGATTTAAATTACATTAATTATGATGATGGGGTGATGAAAATTATAATTACGATGATAATGGTAGTGATGATGATGATCATCGATCATCTCTCAAAAATAAAGTTGTTATTTTTTTTGCATATATCATGTGTCCTAAACCCCTTTTCAAGCACTCGTAACATTTTTGGGTTGATGATACTTCTTATGACAGCTATAATTATGAACAATTGACGACAATTTTCATAATCATGAAGATAATGATGACATGAATGGAGATTATGATGATAATGCAATGATGACAATAATGATGACGATGGTGGTGATGATGACGATAATGAAGATGATGATACTCCCTCTAAACTAGGGATTTAGTCATAATGAGAGAAAAGAGTACTCTTAGGTTGAGATATTCATATAAGAAGGGATTTGGATTGATAAGCATCAATGATGATTTACATGATCATATCCAACATTGTCAAAATAGCAAGGCCTTAACTAACAAGTTCTATATCTCCAATAGATCAGAGCACAATGTTGGGAGGAATAAATTTGGACACCAATGCATCTCTAGGATCTAACATCTCATTGATCCACATGTGTGGGTTGGATAATCATTGCTTGAGAAATTTCATGGAGATTACTTTAGGGCTTTGATGGTATAGCTTACAAAATCTCTTGTTAAACATTGTGATTCATCCTTTCTTTTCCTCAAGACACTTGAAAATATTGAAGCCACTCCGAATAATCCATAGATATCGGGAGTATAAACTATTTCTTATGGAAATAGAATTGAGAAATACAAGTTTTCCTTTTGCGATATTGGAGTAATAGACATTGGATACATGGTAGTAGTCCTTGATGTCAATTAACTAAGACTGTATTGTCATAATGCAAAAAGAGGTAAACATATTAGTAACCATGATGTCCTAATCATTCCAAATAATAGCCATTCCACCAGGGTATCTCTAAGCATCAATCACTACTACTTGGCAACTCCTCCCCTGTTTCCTAATTATATGAGGTAGAACCTCACTTAATATTTTTGTTTCTTATATCAACACTATTGATGGATGCTTTGCGTACCATTTTTCCTTTCGGAGTCTTTGTTTTGCTTTACTATTGAGGCCCCTCATGTTCCATGAGACTATTTTCATGGAGAATTTACATAGAAAGGAAATATAATGTGACTAAAAAATACATGTTTCAATATTTAAGAGTTTGGACAATGCCACTTCATGACTCCGATGTTTCCTTAACCTGGCACTGAATGGTGAACTTGATGGCATTAAGGGAAATTGACCAATGAAAATCTCAAAAAGAGGTGACTTTTGACTTTATTGTGTACAGGTTAATATACTAAAAAAAATTATCCAAAACAATTTCATAAAGCGATGAATCATTACATTATAAAATACAATCCATAAACCTTTTGGGAACATTTTTTTAAACCATGCTCAAAACCAACATATTTAATATTAATATTTAACAGTAATATGGACAATAACACATTTTCATAAATTAAATAAAATATTATGAATCCTAAGAAATGTCACTAACAGAAGAGTGACCACTCATGGCCACCATAAGATAATTAATCTAATAAGACCAAGATTAATGGGAACAAAGCTCTATAATTGAAAAAGGCAAACCTATTGTAACTTTATTGTTTTATTAGGTGCAAGTTGAACATCTCAAGATATAATGAAGAGTAGAATTAATTTTATTGCATTAAGAAAACCCAAGCACATTCTATAACTTACCAAGGAAGAGATGTATAATACCTATCTCCGTGACACAACACATGACATTAAGCTAATTTTCTATATATAATTTAAACTTCTATCATAAAATCACAAATTTAGCACGAGTGGAATGATTAAAATCGATTTTTATAAAAACAAAATATATGTTTTTATAAAAAGAAATGCCAAAAACTAAATGTTTTTTTAAGAAAAAGATAAAAAGTACTAAAACTAAATATATATTAAAAAAAAACTAAAACATAAGAAAATAATTTTTATTTTTTTAATTTAAAATAATTTTTAGAATTTTTTTAAACACTTCCCTCCTTTCTAAGAAGCAAAAATAATAATAGAAATAAGGACAGACCAAAAATCTTCCTTTCCCTCGTAAGTGTTTCCGACCATCAACCATTCATTCCACTCATTCGAGTTATTTCATAAAATAGAGATAAGTTTTATTTCACACTCTTTTGGCAAAAGCCTATAGAGCTCCACCTGTGATATATCTATTCCTTGATGGAGTTCTTGATATATTGATCAAGTTTTGATTCCTTGGAGATTAATTAGAGAAAAAAAAAACATGAGTACTCTTAATTCCAAGTTCAATGCCTGTTATGGTGGACACGAGGCAAGGGAGAGGTTGTTATCATGGTCATAACTCCAAGTTCATTATCTCTGATGGTGGACGAGGAAAGGGAGGGAGTTGCAGTCATGGTCATGGAGTTTTATCCTTTACATTATATTTAGAGAGTTCAAAGAAATTTGAATGGAATCATTGTCGTCACTAGGTATAATGGATTAAGTGTGATAACGGATAAAATGAAGTAATTATTTATGAGCATTTTTTCTTGAATGAATATTGGGCTCCATTTTATAATAGGGAAAAGTACATGCATGAAAAACAACTCAATATTTGATGTGACATTCATATTGTATGTGACTTATTTTTCATTGAAAACAATTTACTTTTTCCATGTGACATTAGTTTTTTGTTAAAATTTCTTCTATCTCTAATGTGAATTACAACTGTAATTTCAAATAAAGCTTTGAGTAACTCTTAACTTGCCAATCGTGGATGGACATCATAACAAACATTCACAATATAATATGAAGAACAAATGGGTACCTGCTTCCTATGCATTAATAAATGCTTCTACTACTTAATGTGAATTACAAGTGTAATCTTAGTTTGATCTCCAATATATCTTAAACCATATTTTTGTTTTAGTTTTTAGGATTATTAAATGTTATTATGTCCTACATTATTTTATGGTTAATATTGTAATAAAAATACGCATTATGCTATAGAATTATTAATAACATGTAATATTGATTTTTTTTTTCAAAATGCTACATGTAATGACCACAAATATGATGATACATACTATGCTTAGATTACATGACATATCAGAGATAATGATGAGGATGGTGATTGCATTGGTGATGATTATGTGGATGATATTATTAGGATGGTTAGGTTGATAATTATGAAAATGATCGTGAGGATGATCTTGACTACGATTTTCGTGGTGCTAGCTAGCTATGCATTATTTTTTCTATTTAGTTGGGATGTCTTAATATGGTAATCATACATTTGATTTTTTTTTATTCAAATAATGATGGTGATACTATCGATACTATTTTGTTACCTTATGAATATGTTGAAAATTGTTTAGAATTTTTTTATGAAGAATTATTGTGTATGATAAGATTCCTTTTTTTTATGGATGTTCTGAATTTACATTAGAATAATGATATCTATGAAACATTTTGATTTTGTAATTATACATTGACTTTTATTGATTTGATTAAATGTGATGATGATATTATCTTTTTTATCTTGTTATTTTTTGTATATATTGAAAATTAACAACATTATTTTGATGGAGAATTATTATGTATGATGATATTTCAATCTTTTTATGGATGTTTTAATTTACCTTAGAATAATGGTGTTCGCGAAATATTTTGATATGATAATCACACGTTTGAATGTTAGTTGATTTGATTAAATATGATGAGGATATTATTATTATAATCTTGTTACTTTATAAATGTGCTGAAAATTGTCAAAGCTTTTTGATGGAGAATCATTATGTATGATAATATTATTATTTTTGGATATAATGTTGTGAATTTATCTTTGAATAATGATATCTACGATAAGTGTTGATTTAGTAGTCATATATGTATATTGAAAATTGTCAATGATTTTTTGATGGAGAATTGTTATATATGAGGACACTGGTATCTTTTTTTATGAATATTGTCAATTACCCTTAAATTTGTTTACAAATATTAAGTTATCAATTTGAATTGTGATAACTTCTTAAATGTGTTATACATGAAAATACCTCCTCATCATCTTGGAGGAGAATACTATGTTTTTGGTTGAAATATCCCTTTCTCCTAGATTATATAAGACTATAATGCAAGTTATGTACCATGAGGACCATGTTATCATAGCCTATAACAAGTTGCCCCCTTCATCTAACTTTTGTTACCAAAATTCTCACTCAGTCACGAGGAAAAAAGCTCGAGTTTATTAGAATGTGACACTCTTGTTCACTTTTGGAAACTCATATGGTGGAATGTGATCTATTTATTCTCATTTTTAGCTTTTTCCTAAAAAAATAAAAGAATACAAAAGTGGGAAAGAACCATAAAGCATGGGGAAACTTTTTCCTAAGCAAAAAAGCATCTAAAACATGGAAAAGGCCATTTTTATATTAGGAAACATTATTCACCCAAAAGGTTTTGCCCAAATTGATCTAATGAGGAATTTTAGAAATATTCATAGCCTTTACTTTACTATATATTGTAGGCTTCGCAATTGAGAAAAGGATGGGAATTCTTGTATTGTCAAGCTACTAAGATCTATCTTGAGAGGGAGAATTCTAAAGCTAGGAGTTGGGGGAGGTAGTGGTGCAATTTCATCTAATGGTTGTAACTTTCCTCCAACTCCTTTATTAATATAGATTGGCTTTTCTTCCTTCCATATGCTCATATTGATTCTTTACTTATTCTATTTAAATAATGAATGTATGTAATTTTGGTTTATATTTATTTAATTAGTAATATTTATATGCTTCTGATAGTTTCGATCATCAAGATATTATGTTGTGAAGGTTTCTTTGTTCTCTCTCTTATATGTAGGACTGAGATTTGGAGCTAGGTAGGAGTGCTTCACAGCTACACTAAAAACTCCAACAAGACCTGCATGCGAGGACTCACAGGAATTCCTTCTCGTTTTCTTATTCTATACTCTACTTCTTGATCTACTAAGAGTGTTGAGCCTTAGAAAAACCTTTCTCTTAATCGGTATGTCCTAGGTTTTCGGGATAAACTAAGATGGTTTTATGTTCATCTATCCATGCATTAACAACAAAATGATATTTAGAAACTGTAATATATTTCACTATGTGATTGAAATTAGTGAAATGAACCCATAAAGGGGCTAACAAATAGAAAAAAAATTAAAACTCTAAACAATAAGACAAAAGTGGATATAACCATGTATGCAAAATTGGGAGTAGAATTGGATGTTAAATTAGCTATCAAAACAAGATGAAAACAATGACACAAAAATGGTTTTAAAGTGGAATTAAAAGAGGGTGCAACACTAGACATAAAGAAGGGAACGAAACAAGGCATGAAAAGGGATACCAAATTGGGCGCAAACAAGGATTCAAAAATGGACATCAAAATGAGGATGCAAAGAATCATGTAAAATTAAGATGCAAAATGGGACTAAAAAAGGGTGAAACCAAGGATGCCAAAAATGATGCATAATTAGATGAAAATTCGAACTAAAATCTAGGTGCAAAATGAGATGCAAATGTGGACACAAAATGTGGCAGAAAACAAGATGCAAATTTGGATGCCAAAAAGGATCCAAAATTAGACACAAGAAGGATGCATAATTGGACATAAAAAATGGTGCAAAATTTGCACACAAAAGTAGAAAAATGATGCAAAAGTGGACACAAAAGTAGAAAAAATGGTGCAAAAATGGGCATAAAAATGGCTCAAATTTGGATGTAAATTGAGATGCAATATTGGATGCAAAATGAGGTGCAAAAAATCATTGAAAACTTGGTGCAAAAACAAATGCAAAAGTAGACAAAAAAAAATGGCTCAAAATTGAATGTAACATTAGACACAAAATGGGATGCAAAAGAGGATGTGGTTCAACATAGGATGCAAATTTAGATGCTCAAAAAGATGCAAAATTGGATACAAGAAATGGTTTTCAAATGATGCTAAATTCGATGCAACAAATGATGCAAAATTAGATGAAAAATATGGTGCAAAATAGGATGCGAAAAAGGGAGACAAATAAAACACAAATGCAGATGTAAAAACTGGTGCAGAAATGGATGCAAAATTTGGCATTAAATCAAATTCAACATATGGTGCGAAATTGGATGCAAAAAGATGGTGTAAGAAAAGGGAGAAAACTGGCACAAAAATAGATGTAAAAATAAGTACAAAATTAGAAGCAAAAAATGGCATAAGACTAGATGCAAAAAAGTGCACAAAATGGATGCAAAAAAGGCACAAAATCAGATGCAAAAGATAGTGTAAGGCTCAATGAAACTTATAACACAAACCTAGAAGGAAAGACTGGCACAAAATAAGAAGAAAAAAATGATGCAAAAAATGGCACAAAAATAGAAGAAAAACATGTTTTAAAACCAAATGCAAATCTTGGCGCAAAATATGATGAAAATTTAGTGTAAAAAAAGATGCAAAATTTGGCGAAAAAATGAAGATTTAAAAATTGTACAATAGAGAAAGTTTTAGCGCCAATCTGCTCAACCCAATTAAGAAAAAATGCACTAAAATTTGGTGCTTGATCGGGCACAAATTTCCTGTTTTGTTGTAGTGATTATGGTTAGCCCATTTATCCTTTTGTTGCTAGAAAATTTGCAATAAATGCATAATTATTTTTTATCTTTATTGTTGTCGTCTACTCTATGATAGAGGTTACTTTCAAATTAATACAGATTTATAAGTATTTTACCCTCTTTTATTCTTTAATATATTGGCTTCTTGTAGCCTTTCATGTTACATGTAACAATGGAATTGTCTCCTGGCCAGGGCACTATCCAGGTTAGGCCAGAAGAATAACCCAATTTTCCTCATTTTTTCCTTGTATTAATGTAATACAACTTTTAAATTACTATTTTATTCACTGCATAATACAATTTACCTTTTACAGTTATTTGAGCTTCTTCTATGTAATTTATCATTTGTAGTGTCATTTTGAACATTTGTACAATTATAGGAAAAAACTCCAACCCTATGGTTGCATACAACTTTCATTCACTTAACTTTTAATACACTTTCCACATGCACTATTTATCAATTTCATAATTAAGTTACATAATACTTATGTGGAGCTTCGCTAGTTTGCAATTGTTCGCTCCTCATCTAAAAACAATGCCTTTTCCTCCTTACCACAAGATGAGTCACTAGTTGTATCTCCCCCCGTGCTCTTCTCACAAGAAAGGTAGTCTGTAACACTATTCAATGATCTTTTGTGACTATGTGACCCTAACCAGACTTAGTCTAGTTAGCTAGCATAATTCCTCTTGACCCATCAGCACGAATTTGAAACATCTTTTATAGTTACAACTTTTCTTTCACCCTTCTCCTGTTTGGTTACCTTAGGTACCTATTGCCCTTTTGGTTGCCATCCTTTGGGAATTAATTCCCTAGGATAAGTTATGGCAGTGACCACTTGACCATAACTGTCTACCGATTGTCATGTGGGACACATTAGGCACTCTTTCAGAATGTCACGATTTATGTCTTGGTTAATGACATAATTTATTAATCAAAATAAAATTAAAGATTCCAGTTTGTCATCTAACATTTCTAATCTAACATTATTTATTTTACCATGGTAACTAATATTTAGAATTACCAACAGATGTCACATCTCTCTCCCCTTAGATGAAACGTCATCCCGATATTGGCTGTCGTTAAACAAACTCGAATAAGCTTCTTTCATTGCTTTTTCATCTTTTAAGGTAGCCTCTAGAGGGCTAAAGTGTTGCCATTTCACTTTAAATTGGATGATAACTCGCTTCTACAGCGTTACTTCTCTCTGATTGAGTATATGTAGTCACTTGACCAGGCACTCACCATCTCACTCGACCTACATACACAATCATCAAGAAATCTGTTAGTTTCTCTCCATCTTAACAGTGACACATAATTAAAGAAAATGCACATATACGTACCTATTGTTACATATGTTACCTATATATCCCGCCAAATTATTATATGGTGAGGATCATATAATATATATATATATATATATATATATATAAAACACAAAAACATGAAAGACATTATGTATGCATATATATCTAGGTAAGGCTAGTTGTTACACTACATGTCCAATTCGAACCAAAATTTGAAAAATACCACAAAATTGGGGTGTTAATTTTCCACACCCTCCCTATTGCAAGGTACTTTTCTTAGGTCTCACCTATACATATATGTGGTCTCTGACCGGAAATTATTAGAAACTTCATTTTTTATCAGCATAAATTTCTTGCCTATCTTAAGCAGCCTTCAAGTTCAATCTTACTTTCTTTACTGCATTCTCTATTTCTTTCAACAAATCGGGACCTAACATTATTTTATCTTCTGGGCCTCCCCAATTGAAAGGTGTCTTGCATTTGCGACCATATAAAACTTTGAATGGACTCATCCACAAGGATGCTTGGTAACTATTATTATATGCAAATTCCACAAAATGTATATAGTCTTCCCATTTAGATGTTTCTTGCATAACATACATGCTTAGCACATCTTCAATTATTCGATTAACTCTTTTTGTTTGAAAATCCATCTGAGAGTGGTATGTTGTACTAAAATGTATATGAGTGCCCAAACCTTCAAACAATGCTTTCCAGAATGCAGACGTAAACTTGACATCTCTATCCAAAATTATTTCCCTTGGCATCCCATGCAATCTAAATATATATTTCATAAATACGTTAGTAATTTAAATAGTTTAAAAGTTTGTGCTGGGATAAAGTTGGCAGACTTACTTAATTTATCAACCATTACCATTATTGAGCCATTTTTCTTTCTGCTCTTAGCTAGGCCTGTAATAAAGTCAATTGAAATAATTTCCCACTTCCATTCTAGGATAGGCAATGGGCAAAGCACTAAAGATGGATGTTGGTTCTCTGTTTTTATCTACTGACACAACGAGCAATGAGCTAAATACCCTGCCATTTTTTTCATACTTGTCTAGTAGTCCTCTTTCCTCATTGCATTTATTAATTTCTTATGGCCGGGGTGACCTTCATAAGAACTCCTTGTTGAGATTTTCTGTTTGGAGTAAGATAGGCAAAAATCTCTGTAGGTGACAACAATAAAAATTTTGTTGCTAGATTAACTCCAGTTTGTTGGGAGGGAGTTAATGCATCCTAAATTTGAGTTGAGAGGATTTATGAGGCAGTTAGATCCTCTTTGCTATATAACAGGCAACCATTCGGATTGTTTGCTATGAGGGTGAGAGTTTTGTGAGGTTTTCATTATGTAATCTCCTGTTTTGATTAATAAATTGCTGATGCCTATGTTGTGTGGACGTAGCCCAGATTGGTTGGGTGAACCACGTTAAATTCTTGTGTCTTATGTGCTTGATTAGCCTGCTATTTATTTTGTTTAATTTCCACTGTGCATCTGATCTCCAACAAGTGGTATCAGAGCATGTTGGAGGCAAGATTGGACTTGCATACTGGAGGTGGAGCTGAGGTCGTTTATTTGCTGCCTAGAGGTGTTGTGTGCGTGTAAGTGATCTGATACGTGGAGCGCTGAGGGAGTTGTGTATGAAGTGCTACCTGGTGCGCTGTGGAGTGTGTCCAACAAGCGTGGAGTAAACCTGGTGCGTATTGTTAAGTAAAACCTGCGTAAAGGTTTTTGTTTGCGCACTGCTGTGTAAACCTAGTGCGTATTAATACCTGCGTAAAGTTTTTGTTTGCGCACTTCTGTTCAAACAAGCATGGATTCCGTAGTGGGCGGATTTTAAAATATTAATTACGCTTTAAATTTAAATTTTGGTATCTAATGAGACATGGAGAAAATCGAATCGTTGGCCGATTGATCTACTATATTGTAATTACTCTACCATCATCTGAGAATTAAGTCTTCTGAGTTTTGTTGGGAATTCGACTTGGATGCCTGAATTCGATTCAATTTGAAGGCATAAATGACAGACCAAGTAGCTACTTGGGCATCTCCACTGAAGCGTATTCTGGTACAGTGTTCTCCTCAGGTTAAGTAATTATGTGAAGTTTCGTCATACGTTAACATTCCTGCCACATATCTTTTTTTTTGTACATGTAACCGAACATCACCACTCCTTTTGAAGAGCCTCCCCAAAATAATATTATCAGTATGATGCTGTAATAATTATGTGTGGCTTAGCCGACGATATTTAGTAAGTCATCACTGCAGAGACGAAGCAGGAATCAAAACTGAAGGGTGTCATGAGATAAGCGATATATATACATTGAATATATCGGTAAAGGTGGAACTAGAAGAGAGAGAGCATATTTTGCACTGCTCGATCGGCTGTTTCAGAGGTTGAAATTTCAATTTTATCAGTGTTTTTTGGTTGATAATTGTTTTTTTTTTTTAACAAAAAAAAAAAACAAAATTATTTACAAATGGGTCGCCATGGAGCAGTTGATTTGAAAGTTTTTTTTTGTGGAAAGGCATATAAGGCATATGCAATTTGTTTTGTTCATTGCTGGTATTTAATCACAAACTTCATTAAAAGTTGGTTTTTTGGAGATTATTTTTTTTTAATTGATACAAATGGCGAAAACTCAAAGTGCCCGTTTTGAAATTGAGAAGTTTAATGGCAAGAATAATTTTGAGATCTGGAAGGTGAAAATGCATGACTTGCTTGTCCAACAAGGCGTGGTAAAGGCATTAATGGGTAAATCCAAACAACCTTACAACATCACAGACGATGAGTGGGATGAGATGGACGAAAGAGCAGTTAGTGCTATTCGACTGTGTCTAGCTGATGATGTCCTGTTTAATATTGTGTCGGAGACAACAGCTGCTGGTTTGTGGACGAAACTGGAGAAACTGTACATGACCAAATCCTTAACCAACAGGATTCTCCTGAAGCGAAAGTTGTACGGTTTGTGAATGAAGGAAGGTACATCGATTGCTGATCATTTAAATGCTTTTAATACTCTTCTTGTGCAATTACAAGTATAGAAGTAAAAATACCATCCGAGGATAAAGCTATTACTTTATTGTGCTCGTTGCCCGAGTCATGGGATCATTTTGTTACTTCTATAAGTCTTAGTTCATCAGAAACTATTGAGTTTGATGATGTAGTTGCATCCTTATTATATCGGAAGAAACAAGGAGGAAGTCGCATTCCGAAACCTCTCCATCAGAAGCTATGATGGTTAGAGGTCGTTCGAAAGAAAGACGCCCCAGGAAGCCGAGCGACTCACGTTCAAAGTCAAAAGGGAAGAAGAGTAAGCTAAAGTGCTGGTTTTGTGGCAATTGAGGGCATTTAAAGAAGGACTGCTGGAAGCGACAGTAGCAAACTTCAAAAGCAGAGTCTTCGACAGAGAAGAAGGAGGCGAATACGACAGATACTAGTTCGACATCGGATTCAGGTATGAGTGATGAAGTATTATCAATTAATGTGTCAAATCATGGTCAACATTGGTTGTTAGATTCCGGGGTATCAAACCACATGTGTATCCATAAAGAATGGTTTAAGGATTATAAATCAATTAATGATGGTGTTTTGTACATGGGTAATGATGTAACATGTAATATTGTTGGGATTGGAAGCATACAACTACAAATGTTTGATGGAACAACTAAAATATTAACTGATGTAAGGCATATACCAGATTTAAGGAAAAACTTGATTTCATTAGGAGCACTTGATTCAAATGGGTATAAAACTGTAATTCAAGGTGGAGTAATGAAAATTTACAAAGGCATCTTACTAGTTATGAAAGCTAAGAAAGTAGGAAATCTATTTCAGTTAGAAGGAGGTACTGGGTCAGCTTTTGTGTCTACTGTGTCTGCACATGACAGTAATTCCATTCACTTATGGCATCAAAGATTGGGGCATATGAGTGAGAGAGGGTTGAAAATATTGGTTGATTGCAAGTTACTTCCAAATTTGAAGTCTGGAAAATTAGATTTCTGTAAGCATTGTCTGTTTGGTAAACAAAGTAAACAAAAGTTTAAAACAGGCAAACATACTAGTAAAGGCATACTTGATTATATCCATTCAGATGTTTGGGGACCAGCCCCCACAACTTCATATGGTGGTTCCTCTTATTTTGTATCATTCATTGATGACTTTTCTAGGAAGGTTTGGGTCTACATGTTGAAAAGAAAGCCTGATGTGTTTTCAGTTTTCAAGCAGTTTAGAGCATTGGTAGAAAACAACACTGGTAGAACAATAAAGTATTTAAGAACTGACAATGGTGGTGAATTTACTTCCAAGGAGTTTGACAGCTATTGCAAGGATGCAGGGATCGAGAGGCATAAGACCACAGTTTATACTCCTCAGCAAAAAGGAGTTGCTGAACGCATGAACATGACTCTTCTCGAGAGAGCATGGAGTATGCTAAGTAACGCCGGGTTGCAAAAGGAGTTGTGGACGGAAGCGGTGGCAACAACTTGTTATGTGGTAAATCGATCTCCATCGACGGCGATAGATTGCAAGATTCCACAAGAGGTATGGAAAGGACACCCTTGTGACTATTCTAAACTCAGAGTGTTTGGTTGTGATGCATATGCTCTAGTGCCTAAACATCAGCGAACTAAGTTAGATCCAAAGTCTAAAAGGTATATCTTTGTTGGGTATGGTGTTGGAACAAAGGATATAGATTGTGGGATCCTACTACCCGAAAAATCATCATCAACAGAGATGTAAAGTTTAATGAATCCTCTCTTGTACAGTTAGATGTAGATAGTCGATTGAAATAGGATGATGTATCTGATTTTCAGCACATTCAGTTTGATAGCATTTCTAACGATAGTCATGATGACCGTAGTTCAGATACTAGTCATGAACAGGTTTCAGAATCAGAACATGAACAGGGTTCAGGTTTAGATCATGAACAGGTCTCAGATACTGATCGACAAGAAGTTCCTATAGATGGTAGTCAGCCAACTGTGGAAGCACCAGAAACATCCTTAAGGAGGTCTACAAGAATCAAATGCCCTCCGAAAAGGTATGATGATTATGTTACTTCAGTTGCATTTACTGCTAACGATGATGAACCTTTGTGCTATCAGGAAGCTGTAGAAGGTTCAAAAAGTGAACAGTGGAAAGAAGCTATGAAGGACGAAATGATGGCCTTAAGTAAGAATGGCACATGGGATCTGGTTGATCTTTCGAAAGACAGGAAAATTGTGGGATGTAAATGGGTTTTCAAGCTGAAATGAGGTGTGAATGATATGGAGGACAGATACAAAGTGAGGTTGGTCGCAAAAGGGTTCTCTCATAAAGCAGGCATTGACTTTCATGAGTTTTCACCAATTGTTAAAATAGTTTCAATTAGAATTGTGTTAGCATTAGTCACTTTGCTTGAATTAGAATTGCAACAACTAGATGTTAAGGCTGCATTTTTACATGGAGACTTAGATGAGGAAATTTATATGGAACAACCGGAAGGATTTGTTCAACATCGCAATAAGAAATTTGTCTGCAGGCTTAAGAAGTCATTGTATGGCCTGAAGCAGTCGCCTCGGCAATGGTATAGAAGTTTGATTCTTTCATGTTGAGTCAAAAATATATAAGAAGTGAATATGATCATTATGTTTACTTTAAGTAATGGCATATTCATTATCTTAGTGTTGTATGTTGACGATATGCTTTTAGCAAGCAAAAGAATAGAGGAGATCAACAGGTTAAAGGCTCAGATGGCAAGGACATTTGATATGAAAGATCTAGGAGCAGCAAGACAAATTTTGGGCATGGAGACTTTCAGAGATAGGAGCAATGGTAAGTTGTGGCTATCACAATAGAAGTATATTGAGAAAATACTCTTGAGGTTTGGTATGAACAATGTGAAGCCTGTGTCAGTCCCTTTAGCTTCCCATTTTAAGCTTTCTTCTAGTTTATGTCCTAATACAGATGAAGAAAAGGAATATATGTATCGAATTCCATATGCCAATGTAGTAGGATGTTTGATGTATGTGACGGTTTGTACTTGACCAGATATTTCACATGCAGTTGGGGTTGTCAATAAGTATATGGCAAATCCAGGTAAAGAACAATGGTCAGCACTGAAATGGGTGCTTCAGTATTTGAGAGGCACAAGTAATTATTATATCACTTATAATAAAAGTAGTGAATTTGTTTGCGGATATGTTGATTCCGATTTTGCAAGTGATTTGGATAAGAGAAGGTCAACATCAGGGTATGTATTTACTCTTGCAGGTGGAGCTATTAGCTGGATGTCAAAGCTACAGAACATTGTTTCTTTGTCCACTACTGAAGTAGAATACATTGCTGCTTCTCATGGTTGCAAAGAAGCGATTTGGTTGAAAGGTTTGTTTGGTGAGTTTGGTAGGTTGCACGACAACATCAAGTTATTTTGTGATAGTCAAAGTGCAATACATTTGGCTAAGAATCCGGCCTATCATAGTAAATCAAAGCATATACCAATCAAGTACCATTTTGTAAGACAAGTTATCACTGAAAGGGGAGTCTCTCTTGAAAAGGTGCATACAAAGGAGAACTGTGCATACATGTTCACGAAACCAGTTTTGTTAGAGAAGCTACGTTGGTGTTTGGCTTCTCTTGGCTTGCAGAAAAGATAAAAATAATAAAGAAATAGGGTATCATGCTATTTGTTGTCAAGGTGGAGATTGTTGAGATTTTTGGCTTTAACAAATTGGGAAAAATCTCATGTATGTGACAACAATAGGATTTGTTGCTATATTAGCTCTATCTTGTTGGGAAAGAGTTAATGCATCCTATATTTGTTATGAGAGGATTTATGAGTCAGTTGGATTCTCTTAGCTATAAAATATATGCCCGTACAGATATTAGGATGATGTAGAGAGTGTGAGGAAATAATTATTTGTAATCTCCTAATTAATAATAAGATTGTTGATGCCTCTGTTTGGTGGACGTAGCCCAGATTGGTTGGGTGAACCACGTTAAATCACTGTGTCATTTGTGTATGACTTTTATATTGTATTTGTCTTTTAATTTCCGCTGTGCACTGGTTTTCTCTAATAGGTGCTACCAGTGTGTTGTGTCTTGTGTGTGGAGGTGAAGCATGGAAGTGTGTGGTAAGTGTGGCTTAATTCTTTAAGTCAAGTTGCATATTGCATAGTTGGAAGCGTGGTGGTGTGGGTGCAAACTACGGAATCATTATAGTGAGGCAAGTACAATGAAAAAGTATTGTGGTGTGTATTGTCCAATTGGTGTGGATCCCATGTGAATCATGCTTTTGAGTGTTTGGTTTGAGAGATTCCGTGGATACATCCATCTGAATAGTAAGAGTTGTCCACATTATCTGAGGAATTCTTATGAAGTGACCTTGTGTAAATTTGATTCGTTGTAGAAGCCACAAAGAAACTTAGATTATGTGCAATGAAAGAATTAGTCTGCTACAGGGAGAACCGAGTTTCCTTCACAATGATCAAAGCATACTAGAATTGAATTCTTAATGACTCTCCTCCAAAGGAGAAAATAAATATTTTGGCTCTATTTTCATTTAATGTTCAAATTAAGATGTCCCTCTCCATTTTTTTTTAAGCAAATTTTTTCTTTTCTCGACTAAGTTCTTTAATTCATTTTGTGTAAGTTCTTTTGTATGATTGTGTACTGAGTTATTTATATATATATATTAATATATATTATATATTATATATATTTTTAATTATCATATATATATTAATGGTTAATCTTTGGGAACATATTTAATTAAAAACTAATTAGGGGGTGCCAAATAGTAAATTAAAGTTAAAACTATAGATATTAATGAAAGGTTATTATATTTGGTCGATAACATGTGGGGATGAAGTGAAGCTTAACATTGTTGCACCAACTACAACTGCATTAATTCAAGAAGAGAGAGACTAAGGAAAAGTTATTGCCAAAGTTATTGCCAAGAATGTCTATAAAGGACAAAACTATACCCCATATTACAAAATTTAGGACCATGTGGACAACACTTAGAGACTTGTATGAGTTAAAAAATACAAATAGTAAGCTCATTTCCATTAATATGGAAGACGTTAGGTCCCTATACTACTAGTGGAACCCCTTATTGTTATTAGTGCAACCCCTATTGTATTATTGTGCCCATATAGTCCCCATGTGGATGAAGGCTACAAGGAGCACAACTATGATGCATGGCACATTCCTCATGGTTATGATGATGTCAAAGAAGTAGATGATAAATAACAACAAAAACACTAGGAAGAATCCATTGATATGGACACCTCAAGCAACCACAACAAAACAAGAGAAAGATATGATTCACCACAAATTAGGAGAAGAAATGAAATTTGTGAAACACCAAGTACATTATCTTGCCAAACTCAGCTACCCATAAGGTATAAGAACTATGCCTTGATGACAAAATTAATGAATGTTATGGAACCTTTAAATTTTAAACAGGCTAATGAGCATAAAGAATAAAGAAATGTAATGAAAGAAGAGTATGAGCCTATAATGAAAAATGATACTTTGGAATCAACATAATTATCTGAAAATAAATTAGCAATGGGATCCAAATGGTTGTTCAAAGCCAAATTCAATGTTTATAGAAGTATAGATAATATAAAGCTACACTAGTTGCTAAAGGTTACTCACAAAAAGAGAGAATTAATTATGATGAGACTTTTGCACATGTAGCTAAGTTAAATACAATTATATTAATTATTGCATTAGCTAAAAATTATTAATGGAAATTGCATCGGCTAGATGTTAAATATGTTTTTTCTGAATGAGGAATTAAAAGAAGAAGTATTTCTTGTTCAGCTAAAAGGATTTTTTAAGAAGGGTCAAGAGCATCTTGTTTTTAAACTAAATAAATCCCTATATGGGTTGAAATAGGCATCAAGATCATGGTATGTGAATATAAATTCTTTTTTCTTCAAAAAGGTTTTATGAAAAGTAAAGTGACCTTATTCCGCAATACACTAGAAGGGGCATGGTGTTTTGATTTCCTTGAATGTTGATGACCCCATTATAACTAACAAGGGGTTGATTGATGATGTTAAAAGGAAACTATCACAAGTTTTCCAAATGAAATATCTTGGTGAATTGCACTATTTCTTAGGTCTTAAAATATGGAGAGAAGATGGACAAACATTGTTTACATGAAGTAAATATACAAGAGAGATTCTAAAAACATTCAAAATGAATCAATGTATGAAAACTTGTCAACACTTTTAGAACATAATTCTATTAAATTCTATAGTGGTGATGGGATTAGAGAGCTGGATGGTACACTATATTGTTAATTGGTGGGAAGTTTAAATTATCTCACTACAACGAGGCCACACATGACATATTCTCAATTTATGGCCAAGCCTCTTGAAAGCCATTGGAAAGCAACAAAGAAATCCATTCAATATGTAAAAGGGACTGTTAATTTTGGTATTAAATATACTGATGACTTTGATGTTGATTTGGAAGGTTATTATGATTCAAATTGTAATGAAAGTCTTGATGAGAGAAGACCAACTCTAGGATATGCATTCATCCTTGTATTTGTGATCGTGGCATGGAACAACAAGAAACAACTAATTTTTTCTTTGTCATCAACTGAAAATGAATATAAATCTTTTTGCAGTGCTACTTATGAAGTAGTTTGGTTGAGGCAAGTTCTTGAAGATGTTGAAGACTAGCAAAAAAACACCAACTATTATCAATTGTGATAATCAAAACTCCATCAAACTAGCCAACAATCATGTGTACCATGCAAGATAGAAACATATTAAGAGTCATTACCATTTTGTCAAGGAAAAATGTAGTTTAGGAAAATTGATTTAATTTATTGTAATACAAATGAAAATGTGGTTGAAATATCCTCTTGCAAAGGAAAAATACTAATTATTTAGAAATCAGTTAGGTAGAAAATACATTTCTCCATTAAGGAGAAATTTCTAGATTATATGATTATTAGTGCTTTGTTGTGTCTCCTTTTGTGTATATTTTAGATTCTATTTATGAGGAGGTTGTTCAAATTCCTGAATCACTTCGTAATCTTATATATGTAAGTTTTTTCTTCCTTGATAAATAAAAGTGTGAATCTCACCTAACATCTCCCTTCTTTCAATTACTTTTTCTTTCATTAATTATTGTTTATTAAATCTTTTTAAATACATAATTCTTTTCAAGTTATATATTAAAAAAAAAATTATATTCTTCATAAAACTTGATAAATTCAAAATTAAAAAATAGTAATCAATTTATAAAGTATGATATTAATTTTACTCCATACTGGTTAAATATCCCAATTTAATGTCAACCTCAACTTAGTAATAAATATCTTATATTATTAGAAGCAAAATTGAATCTTTTACAATCGAAAGAATTCATAAATAAATTTGACATTAATGATTGAAGAAAGGGTCAGAGGTAAAGACGTTTGATATTGGATATTGTATATCACTGTATATCAATATTGTAAATTATTGTACAAATTGTACATAAAGTTAGACAATATTATTGCAAAAGGTGCCAGAGGGAAATATATCTGATACTGCATATCATTTCACAACCCTTATTTTTCAAAAGATGATTTATAAATCATTGCATAGCAAGATGATATACTGCTGTATGTACATAAAGTTGTCACCAATTATTGGATATGGTGCCAAAAGTCAATATTACTGAATGGGAAGTTTGCCAATGTGCATGGTTTGTTTAATTTCATTTGTCACATCAAGGCTCTAGGGTTTTAAATGGTTGATTTTCACTTGTCACGTCAAAACTGTAGGGTTTTGGATAAAAAGAATACATGATAGGCATCGTTAGCAATACATGAATTCACTTGGATGACTATGTGAATATGCAGCACAACTTTTGAAAACAACAGAAAAATCAGTGGCGAACTGGACTTTGTACTGAAAGCGCTTCGTTTATTTGCCTGGTCCATGGACCATAACATGGTTGATATTTGAACAAATTTCAATTGTTCCAAACAGCTTTGAAATCCATGGGACCCCAATCATCACTTTATACTATGGAGACGATCTCACAATTCTATTTTCGTTATAGCTTCACGACTGAGGGTGCCTTTGCTGGTTGGGTATTAGCGATGTAACAGTGTTATTTTTACTTATAGCCTTCACGACTATGAGGAGCTTTTGCTGGTTAGGTATCGACGATGTCACAACATTATTTTGCGGTACAGATTCACGTACCCACCATGTGAAGCGCATGCTCTTGCACGGACCATTTGTCTCCTCTATAACGCTCAAGGTTTCTGTTCGTTATGGGCTCTCCAGGTAACATAGTAATAAAACACAAATGTTAAATTGTTTTATTTTAAATTTTTGTGATCTATCATAATATAGTTAGGATTAATCACATCTAACTATCTCATACTATTCATAATCATCATAAGAGTAAAAAAACCAATCTAACCTTTAGTTTAAATAACAAAAATTGCATCTAAATAGCCATTAAGAAAATAAAATATTTTAATTAAAAATATTACAGAATTAGTCAATATATTATTGTATTACATATATATTTTTATAATTATTTAGTTGAATATGTTAATTATATAATATTATATTATAAAAAAACAAACAATTAGTTAAAGAAAAAAAAAATTGGTATAATATTAACCAAGAATAAACCATAATAAATAGATAAATAAAATAAAAATTTAGAAATAAAATAAAGAAATTTAAAGAGAATGAATACAAGGGATAAGATATATTGAAGAAGAGAGAGGAGAATCTAGTTCCTACTCAATTTCCAACCATCATCCATGTTGAGTTTAACTGCATGTTTCTCAATCTCGATGGCTTCCTTTAATTTCCTATGATGGAAGTGATCAATCCTTGTGATGACCTTGGAATTCCCAATGTCGACATGGTGTTTGGTTTCCTAATCATGTTCATCTATAGCTGAAGAGCGAAAATGATTATGTTTAATATCTATTGCATGCTCTAGAATTGTTTTATTAATTGAGCGACTAGTTTCCCCAATGTAGGGAATCCCACAAGAGCAAGAGATTGAGTAAACCCCTTTCATGTCTTTAGGGTTAATTTGGTCCTTAAGATATGAATTTTATAATGGTATTAAGGGGCTTGAAAGTATATATATATATATATATATATATATATATATATATTATATATATATATATATATATATATATATATATATATATATATATATTTTGAAACTCAATGTTCAACTTTTAATTAAAATATTTTATTTTCCTAATGACTATCTCTGAAATTGGATGCATCTTTTCTATTTAAACAAGATGTCAAATTGGTTTTTTTGCCTTTATCGTGAGGATGAGCAACATTAGATGGTTCAAAAACAACTTATGATGTGATTAATTTGAAAGACATTATCAAATATTAAATTATTATTTCTTGAAAACCACAACTACTAGCAATTCCTTCACATCTTGGAAAATCTTAAATTTAAGGTATCCAATAAATTCTGAAAATAATACTTTTTCCATGATATAAATTATATTGGAAATATAATATTAAAATTTGGCCAAGTTTTAATATGTTAATTTGATAATATTTTGTGGTGTTTAATTGATGGTATTTGGCTTAAAATATATATTTCTTTTTATTATAATAATAATAATAAGATATGGAAAAGAAACCTATGAGACTGGGGCGCAGCTCTGAGTGACCTGAACGAGGGTTCCGATCGGCATTCAAATTACTGCCACAAACTCTAGCAGAGGGCAGTTCCCTATTCATAGAGCTCCAGAGGCGCGGGCTTGCCTTTGCCCAACAGATGAGGAGAGTGGGGTCCAATGGGGCCCCTTCATACAAGCAAGTAATGATGGATAAAGGAAAGGTCCCACTGGAAGGGGTGCAGATCTCTGGCTTTGAAAATGCAGGAAAGGATGAGCTAAGCAAGAAGAAAAAGGTGGGTGGGCAAACCAAGGAAATCCAAAGTAAGAAACAAATCAATGAAATCAAGATTGTGGAAGGAAAAGACAATGGGAAAACCAATCCCAAGCAGATACCACACGAAGCAGAAGGAAGAAACAAAAAAACTGTGGAAACTGAGGCCCTACCCTGGTTCGACATAGATCTGGAGGGATCTGCCACAACGACTAGAAAATAGGAGGATGGCAGACACTGCAAGCCCAAAACGACAGAGAGTCCGTGGGTTGTAATCACTGACCCTGAAATGCAAGCTTACAGAGACCATATGTCAATACATGCAGTGATCTGTAAGTTCATGGGCTTTTGGCCTATGGAAAAATCCCTCTAATTCTGGATCAAACAACAGTGGAAGCTTAAAGGGGATGTCAAGTTACACCTAGGAGCAAAAGGATTATTTACTGTAGTCTTTGCAAACCTAGAAGATAGGGATCACATTTTTTATGGAGGCTTGCATTTTTATGCCTTAGAAGACCTATATATGAGACCCTGGAAACCCAACTTTGCACTAGAACAGGAGACTTTCACGCATGTACCTGTTTGGATTCACCTATTCTCTCTCCCAATTGATTACTGGAGACCTGCAGTGCTGGAACAAATAGGCAACAAGCTGGGAACCTTCATCAAAGCCTCAGAGGCCACCTTGCCAAAAAGGTACACATCTTGTGCAAGAATATGTGTTGAAATGGATGTTTCAAGTGCACTACATGAAGGTCTATGGTTAGAATTTAGAGATGAAGTCTTCTTTCAAGCCATTGATTATGAACAGATCCCCTTTTGATGCTTGAAGTGCCACAAACATGGACACTTGTTTAGTGAATGCCTTATGAATAAGCTAAATGAGAAAGCCAAAGAAAACATAGGCAAGAATCAAGAAGGTTTTATCTGTCCAAATGGGAGACAACGGGCCAATAGGAAACACCAACCCAAAACAAGCACCTCCATCAAAGGCACAGTCAATGCCTTTGAAGTTCTTGGGTCCGAAACGGTGGCAGCCGAAGCCCCCCAGGCACTAGACCTAACACTGGAAATCTAGAATGCTCCCACACAGGAAGCCCAAGATCCCAATCCAAATCCAAGAAACAAAACCATACATTCTTAGGAGTTGACACAAGACTTAGAAGGTGATGCAGAAATGATAGTTAGAGAAATAGGAACAGAGGATATGGAACTCAGTGATATACTAGAGAAGGAGGGCATGGATCTCAGCACCATGGTAGAGCAATGTAAGCAAAAAGGAATAGAACATATCCCAGAGGAGGAAGTAGCCAGAGTAAATTTTCTTTTCCTAGCAAGGCAAGATGTGGAGCTACAAGTGCAGAAAAGAGGCTTTGGAGCCACAAAGGGTCTAGACGTTAAGGCCCTAGGATTACATCAAATGAATGCCAATGCCAAACATAGGAAGAATAGAGGCCGAAGAACAAACAATGAAACACTTCAAGAGCTAGGCCAGATGCTTCTCAACTTAGGTAAGATGAAAGCCCTTAAGACTTTCACGCTGTCCCCTTAAAAACCATGTTAAATATAAAGATTATGTCATGGAATGCTAGAGGGCTAAACAACCAAAGGAAACAAAGACTTTTAAGAAAGAAAGTTAAAAAATGAAAATCTTGACATGATTTTTTTGCAAGAAAGCAAGTGCTCTAGCCAGAAAATGAAAGGGATAAGCCAAAATTTATGACAAATAATGGAATACATGGAAGTGGAAGGGAATGGAATGGAGGGAGGCCTGGCCCCTCTTTGGAATCCCCACGTCCTCCATCTTATAAATGCAGAGGCTTCCGGATCATACATCTCCCTGGAAATGCAAATCATAGGGGATTCCAATACTTACTTATGTACTAATATTTACAGCCCCCAAAGACTAGAGGATAAACTGAAGATGCTAGATCGCCTCTCCAAAATGCGGTGCAGACATCCCACGGCTAAAGCTATCTATGGAGGAGATTTTAACATGATAACCTCGCTGACAAAAAAGAAAGGAGGGGTAAGAATGTTAAACCGAGATGCAGAGGCATTCAATAGCTTCATCAAAACAACAAATATTGTGGATATCCTGCCCAAAAATGGGTTATATACTTGGAATAACAAAAGAGGAGGAGACAGGGAGATTTCCTCTAGATTGGACCGTTTTCTCATAGCAGAATCCATCCTCCTTGAGGGGGTCACTGTAGAATTGGACATTATACCTTGTGGAGGCTCTGATCATTGGCCCATCACCATGGAAACAGCCATCTCGGTACTCCGAAAAACAGACCTTTTAGGTTTGAGAAATTTTAGTTAAGCCACCCAGAATTCATTTCTAAAATCAAACACTGGTGGCACGAGCCACTAGATACCAGAGGCACCAAAATTTACCGATTACAAGCCAAATTAAAGCACCTCAAAGCTCGGCTTAGGTCCTGGAACCATGAGGTCTTCGGGAACATCTTCAAAGACAAACACGCCCTGGAGGAATAGATGGAACAAATCCACATAGAATGGCTCAAAGGGGACATCACCCAGGATTCTGTTAGCATAGAGAAAATCCTCATGTAGAAATGGAATGAAAGATGCCAGCAGGAGGAAATACTTTTCCGACAAAAGTCTCGCATTCAATGTCTCAAAGAAGGGGAAAAAACACAAAGTTCTTCCATCATTCGGCTATAGATTACAGGTGCACCAACAAAATCACACGGCTAAAGGATGAACAAGGCACTCCCCTCCACTCTCATCAGGATATCTCCTCCCTTCTAACTAGTCACTTTAGCCACATAGCAACAGAACCAGACACTAATAGTGAAGAGGCTATTAGGGAAGTCATGACCTCCATACCAAGGTTAATAACTGAATATCAGAATAAATCTTTAGACTGCCCTGTCACCATTGAGGAGGTGGAAGAAGCAGTGAAAGAGATGCCTAATGGAAAGGCACCAGGATCAGATGGTTTCACCATTGATTTTTATAAAGCTTGCTGGGAAATTGTGTGAATGGAAGTATGCGAGGTGGTGGAAGATTCCAGAAAATCTTCATCCATCCTCAAATCCCTTAATTCTACCTTCATCGCCTTTATTCCCAAAGAGGAGGTAGCAAGTACCCCTTCAAAATTTCGGCCAATCACTCTGTGAAATGTTCTTTATAATATTATCTCCAAAGTAATGGCCAATAGATTGAAGCCAATTCTTCCTTTGATAATCTCAGAGGAACAATCTGGCTATGTGGAGGGCAGACAGATCATGGACAATGTTCTGTTAGCACAGGAAATGGTTCATACTCTTCAATCCCGAAAAAAAGCAGGTATGATCATTTAGTTGAACCTATCGAAAGCCTATGGTAAGGTCAGTTGGAGGTATCTGGAAGCCTTCAGATTTTCTCAATGATGGATCAACTAGGTTCTAGCCCTAATCAAATTCCCCAGCTTTTTCATCCTGGTCAATGGAGCCCCCACCTTCCCCTTTGCCCCCTTTAGAGGAATTCGTCAAGGGGATCCCATTTCCCCTTTTCTTTTTGTCATTTTGATGAAAGGCCTGAGTCAGATCATCAAAACTGCAAAGGAGAGAAACCTTGTCCAGGGCCTCCAACCCTGCCACCCTGCCCAACAACTATTCATCAATAATTTGTGGATGAAACCATGCTCCATGGTACTCCAATGATTCAGGAAGCCCAAGGTTTCAAAGCTATTCTTAACCTCTTCAGTTAAGTAATAGGCATCCAACCTTAATTTGGACAAATCCTCCATTTTCTTTTTCAATACTCACTTAGTGATCCAGGAAAATCTTACTGTTGTCCTTGGATTCAGAAGGCAAAGCCTTCCCTCTAAGTATTTAGGAATCCCTCTAACTGATAAACCTTGGCAAAATAACCACTGGGAGAAACTACTCTCTAACCTCGATGATCGAAGTAAACACTGGACTAATAGGGTCCTTAACTTCACTGACCAGCTTGTCTTAACTAAGGTTTTCATACAAGCCATCCCTCAATATATGATTTCCATCCTTCCAGCTCCCAAAGGGGTTCTCCAAAGGATTAGAAACATTCAAAAAACCTTCCTTTGGTCTGAAAAATCTGACAAACAGAAATGGGCTCTTGTAGCGTGGGAAATAATCTGTAAACCCAAGATCCTGGGTGGTTTGGGACTTCAAGACTCGAACACAGTAAACAAAGCCTATGGGGCCAAACCCTGGTGGAGATGGGTTAAAGAACCATAGACACCCTGGGCCAGGCTATGGAAAGACAGATATGCTGAGAACTGGAGCCCTTAGGATCTCATTCAAATGATCGACCCTCCAGCCGGATCCCCCATTTGGAACTTGGAAAAGGCCAATCGAAACATCATACAACATCACTACTTCTGGGAAATACGCAATGGCAACACAACTCTCTTTTGGGAAGATGCTTGGAAACAACTTCCCAAGCTTGAAAGTCCTCACTATCTTCCCCTACAGCACAGGTACCAGGAACAAGGAAAACTCAAGGTGAACCAATACTGGAAAGACAATGTAGCGGAACAGCACTGGAGACATTAGGACCCTAACACTACCCCACAAGTAGATGGAATGGACAATCTTGTCTTATTCTTGCACTCTTGTCTAGATAAATGGAAGATCCGTTACTCTCAAGATGAAGATCAACTGAGATGGGGTAAACTTGATGGAGGTACTTTCAACCTAAAGGAAGCTAGACTTTATCTAGAACATAAGGATCAGGAAGAGAAAGTGAATTGGCACAATAATGTCTGGGACACCACCATCTGGCTGAAGATAAAAACCTTCTTATGGCTCTTAATGCATCGTAAGATCCTCACTTGGGAGAACCTGTGCAAAAAAGGATTCATTGGTCCTTCTTGATGTCCCCTCTATGAAAAAGAAGAGGAAACGATGAATCATCTCCTCAACAATTGTGAATGGACCAATAAACTATGGCTTTGGATGGAGGAAATCTTTAAACAAATAGACAGGAGCAGAGAATCCATACAAGATAGCATAGCCAACTGGAGAACCAAATATTCCAGCTGCGACACTGTAAACATCCTATGGAAGCTAAGCCCTGGTTTTATAGTCTGGTCCACATGGAAAGAGAGAAACGAAAGAATTTTTCAAAAGGATTCCAGGCAGTTAGATACCATTAAGGCAAATATCATGCAAAATATCCATGAAACTACTCTTACTAGGTGTAAAGAAGAACAAGCAAACAGGCCATCTGCAAATGACAGGCGAATTTTGTAGATTTTTGGCATGATTGCTGCAACTGACCCCATTTCTCCGGTGCAGTGACCTCAACCCACTTCTTCTCTGTTCTCTAGGAAACCTCCTCAGCTGGGATTTCACAAATTAAATTTTGATGGGGCCTCTCGAGGCAACCTTGGCTTTGCTGGCCTTGGAGGTGTAATACACAACCACAATGGAGAAATTCTTCACATCTACAGTAAGTCTCTGGGGGAAGCCACCAATAACGAGGCAGAATTTGCAGTATTGGAGCAAGGTGTGCAAATCCTAATCTGCTTGGGGAAAGGGGAAACAATTGTGGAAGGAGACTCGCTCTTAGCCATCAATATAGCGAGGAAATTACAAACTGGTTCACGGGCTGTGAAGGTAACAAAGCATTGGCACCTAGCTATGGTCATTGAGCTCATAGCCAAAAATCTCTCCGCTCTCAATGGGGTCATTCTGCATACAATCAGGTGCAATGTGAATGCTATGGCGGATAGCCTAGCAAACCATGTGGTCGCCCATCGGAATGAAAGCATGGACACCTATTGCCAGGACGTCGCTTGTGCCAATCTTTAGGACAAATGCCTACATATATCAAGGCATGACCTCCTAGGTGTGTCAGGAGAGAAGGATGGCATACATGGTACCGATCATCAATGAATTATGAGGTTAGTTATAAATGTTCACTCCCTAATCCATAATTCCTGGAAATGACACCATGGTTGGGAGTCCTATGGCTTGCATCGGGAAAGGTGGAAGATCTACCACAGGGATAGAGGTCAGATCACCTATCTCAGATCAAAGTACATGTGGCCTAGTTTCTTCAGTGACAAGCATGGAAAACCCAATGTAATCAACTATAATAATGAGAAGGTAGTTAGTCACAAGCTGGGGATTCAGACTGATGGAAACATGGAAAAGACGGGGGCATTGGTTATGATCATAGACCCTCTCATGACGTCCTTCACTATTAATACACAACCGACCGAGATAGTTTTCACCTACCTTTATTATTTCTTAGAGCTCAGCCTTGTGTATACTGTGTTGTGTATAGGAACCCGATTATCAATTGTCAACACTTGCAATAGTATTATGTCAAAGAGCAACACCCAAAGTGCTAGAGCAACCAGAGAATTAAAAAGAGCCCAGGAGAATTTCGAGACCTTTGTCTCCAAGGATGGTAAACAGTATATTGAAGATCTCCAAGTCGAGGTGAATGAAGCCCATGAAGGGATGGACATTAACATAATCAGTGAAGAGGTTGATTGGCTTTCGGACTCGAGCACCCTAGCAACTAAAGCCACCCAGTTCTTGAGAACACAGAGTGAGGCTTGGCGAATGAAAACAATGCTAGCTAAGGCCCTGAGCATGCAAGGAGCAGCTCTAAAGGATGCCTAACAAGCGAACTCCCTCGCCTTGGCCAAGAATTCAGCAAGGCTGGACAAGCTGGAAATTACCATAAATTCCCTCACGGAGGAACTGAAAATGCTGGCTCGGAGCTTGGGAGCTTTCATTCGGCTCTTTAAGATGTCTATTCGCTAGGGGCTTAATGTTGCTATTGATATCCCTGAGGATGATTCCATAACCACCACCATCAAGCACCACAGATCTCGCAATGCTCCCAAGGGAGAGGATGGAGCTGGCCTGAGTGTTGTTGTACCTCCTGAAGCAGTAAAAATCAACTAGTAGGATTCTGAGGAGGCGGTTTTCTACTGCGGGTTCCTATCTATCCTCTATTGTTTGTTTTTTCTTTTCCTGTGTCTGTTGAATGTATAAGGTGGCAGGTCATTCAGAGGCTGCCTTTGTTTATGTTTGCTTTAGTTATGTTTGGCAGCCCTGTGTGGTGGGTTGTTATTTGTTTTGACCTAGGTTTGATCAAGGTTCAATTATGGTAGTCTATACGCAGAACGTTTCCTCTTCCTTAAGGCCTTTGTAAGCAGTCTTTTGTTTTGATAGGCCTGCATTTCTCTACTCTCTCTGGAAATGGCAGACCCCTTTTGTAACCATATGTAATATTTTTTGTGATCTAATATATCAAATGATTTACACAAAATAATAATAATATAATAATATAATTTTAGGATTATAGTGAAGTTGTGAATGAGATTAATAATTTAGTCATTGAAATTTATTAAAAAGTGTATATTTTATTTAAAATATATAATTCCTTCCAATTTATATATATATATATATACTCAAAATATTAATTTTTAAAGGCATATTCTATTTTTTCACGACCATTTTTCTGGTTGAATTTAATCAAAATTTGATAGAGATTTCTAAAAACTTGAGTTTAAATTGTTTTATGTGCATAACTAGAGTGTCTAGGTTTTTGTGTTAATCCATTTATGCATTCAAAAATGTATTTTAAAGAACAAAAAATCTTGAGATTATATTGTTGGGTTTTGGTGAATTCTGGTTGCCTATAAGCTAGACTACGCCATTATTAAATACACTCAAAATTTAATCTTGTTGTAAGAGTGAACTTTAATATTTTTATGAATTTATATTTGATTTACTTGTATTTTATTTTTATCTGTTTTTACTACACTTGAATTTGAGGATTTGAAGCTATAATCTTTGACTACGAATTTGGGGATTTAAACCTCAAACCTCAACATCATTACCAATTAAGATGCTAGAGAGACTTTCATGGATTTATATTGAATTCAATATTTCTTTATCATGAGGCTCAAGAGCCATTTTTATTATGTAAATCATATAATAGTATCTATATTCCTACTAAAAGGCCTTCTTCATCACCACTAAGCATGAGAAAATTTTGTTTAGGGACTTATACTTTTGTTTTCCTACCTTAGCCTTGATATATGTAATGAATCCCATATTTATTGTGAAAAAATTCCTAGTGATACCCATGTTTGACATAGAGGAGAATAGAAAAAATATATGTGGTTGTTTAAGTCATATTTTATAGCCCTTAAGCTCAATAAGCTTCATTTTGAGGCATAAATTACTTTTTTATATACCTTAGTCATCATTATATAGGCCTTAAGACCAATTTTTATTGTATAAAACATACTAATGGCATCAAATATCTTGTACATAGTTATTGTGTGTTTGTTCATGGACGACTACATCAATATTGATCTAAAAAGGTTTAAATATGGAATTAACAAATTATTTTCTTTCCCTGACCATGTTTAAATCCTTAGTGCATTTTGTGGTGCATAAAACTACCTAATGCATATGAGCTCCAAGCTAGAGGCCTTAAGACCCAAATATGATGCTCAAAGCTTATGAATGGTATGGATATCCCACCCAAAGGATAGAGATCTCTTAGAAAGGATTTGTGTGTGGTGATTAAATCCCTTGTTCATGACCATCAAACTCAAGAAAAATTGTTAAGGGCCTAAGGTTATTGTTTTTCTTTTTTGACCATTGTAGAGATCTCGAGGCATGTTCTTATTGTGAAAAATATGCTAATAGTTCAATATTCCTTATTGGAGGCCTTGTTCATGGATATTGAGGATGAGAAACCTATTCCAAGGCACAAGGCCCTCATTCCTCTCTCAATCATGCTATATGTTGTTAACAAAATTTCCCCTACAATAGTAAGACACTTTATACCCATAAGGCTGCACAAGGCTTGTCATAGACAACAAGTTCCCCTATATTTACCCCACTACATGCAAAGAAATGAATGAAAAAGAAGATGGATTATATACTGCACCTTTTATTGAGAGGCGGATGTCCATTGTAGTCAACTAGAGATGTTTGGAGATCCTTACTCCTAAACTCCCTACATCAATTTCCTACACATGAACAACAACTCAGAAAATCCATTGTCCTGCAACACTCATTAGCAATATCATAATAAAATAGATTCAAATACATTAATTAATGAAGAAAAATAATTTGCTCGGGGGGGGGGAATAGTTTATTGTATTATACTATAACATTAGAAAAATCACTCTTCCACAGTCCTTGGTCTGTGTTCTCCCTCTCACCATATCTCATTGTGAAGGCACACAATGTTAGCAACTTATTGCAAAGAAGCCCAAAAATTTGTAATCCAAAAGCACTTTGTTACCATATAATTTTCTCTCCTTGTTCCATTAAGTGCATTTCTTTTATAAATAGCTTGGAGGAATGATCACATTGCATCTAGACACTTTTTTTTCCCATGTTCGATATTGCTCTTCATCCTTATCCTTGAAAGATGATTAACTTTGACCCCGTTTTCTCTTATTCATTCACATTGTGACTTCAACTCTCTTTTTTTGAGTAACTAGAGAGTTTTTAAGCCCTTCAATTCTCCTTGTCAAGTCATCAGGAGCATTGCTAGGCCTAAAAACATTTTATTCTAGTTTCTAAGGAGTGTTGAAGGTACAAAAATTTATCTTTTATGAAGTTTCCAAGGACCAATTTCTGCCTTCTAGTATTCAATATGATGTTCTACTATAACGAACCAAAGAAGGTGACATTTTGAGCTATAACATAGGCCCCAACTCCCACATGTGTTGTGAAAAAACATTTAATGGCTCCCATACTACCCTAGATGCCATAAATCCCCCAAGGATCATTTATGTGGTCATTTAAGGACTTGATCATTTCCGTTAAGTTTGAGAACCTATAGTTAGTGCCTAGGACTCTTGTATTACTACCATAGCCATTGTATAGGCCTTGAGACCAACTTTTTTATTTTAGAAAACACATTAATGGTGCCAAGGATCCCACAGAATCCCAAAACATATTGATGACATTAAAAATTCATTCAAATGTTATAGATTCCTTGTAAAGAACTTATTTTGTAGTTTAAGGCCTTCTTCAATGCAATTTAACTTTAGAAGATCTTTCTTGTGATTAAGGTTGCTTTTTTATTGCTTCACTAGGGTATAGGTTCTGTTGAGTCCCAAACTTACATCTTCCCTACATCCTTTTTTAGCCTTTTTCTCCAGTTACCTGAACCTCTAAGCTATCAAATCATTGCATATTAGTTTAAAATGAGTATATAAATGGTTTCCTAATTATGTTTTGTGACTACTGTTTGATTTAGATTTTTGTTCAACCAGTTGCGGAATCTGTCACTTTCCGCATCCAGAATCAGTTTCCGCAGCCTTTTCGTTAAACTCTATGCTACATGTGTCTATTGAAGAACTCAGCCACATGGGAAAGCTACAAAGGACGTGGACATGGAGCATGTCCCCTTGGTTCAGCCAAATCATCCATAGAAGCCTGCGGTCAAGGCCGGTTAAACGGTGGTCAACACAAGGAGTTTAGCGGTGGCACGACTCTGTTTTCAGCACGAGGAGGATTGCATGGCAAGGTCCTGAGTTTTAGGAGGTGTGCTAACACCTAGGGATTGCTCATGGACCGAATCCAACCAACCACCTCCTTGGATTTACTTCCCACGGCTACCATGCTGCTAAATTTCCGATTATGGTCTTTTACGTGTCCGGCTACCAGCGCAGACCTTGTTAGTTAGTTATGTATTTTCTGCTATAAATAACGCATCTTCATATGCGTATAGGCTAGTAGTTGCTGTTATGTAATCTTGACTGTTGTACGAGCCATTGAGCTGAGACTTAGTTTCTATTTTATGACTGCATTGCAATATATGAGAAGACACTGATTTTGTGTTCAAATTCGTGATTGGTTCTAAATGACCGAGGTTGCAGAGGGCCCCTGTACACCAAGGTCCTGTATTTGATGTATAGCTTTATGCTTTTCTTCATTTTATGCTTTTGATATCATATATATTTGTTGTATATATTAACTTGCTCATGGTATTTATGTTATTTGCTGTCCATAACTTCTTTTATGCTTTTAATTGATTGTCAACTGATCAGTGTTTGCATTTCAGGTTCTAATAGGAAGCCCAGGCAGTGCATATAGTTTTTGATGACTAATGACATGATGGAATTATCTTGCCCTACTGTTGATTTGTTTTATTGGTTCTAATTCCAGCATTGTTTGTTTCTTTAGCTTTGCTTTATTCATTTACATTTTTGCAGGATAAGATATTAGACTATTCATATCATTCTTCAGTTACCTCCTATAGCCATAGCGAGTCAAATGGTAAGGGATTGAGTGTGAATGTATGGTTTGATACTAGTTTATTTAATTTTGCAAGTTAGTGATTAGATTACTCATAACATTCTCGGTTGCCTCCTATAGCCAGAGCGAGTCGAATGGTGAGGGATTGTAGGATGAATGTGTAGTTTAATCTTAGTTTTATTTTATGCAATTTAGATATCAGATTACTCAATTTGTGTATGACTACCTCCTATAGCCAGAGCAAGTCGAATGGTGAGGGGTCAAAAATGAGTTGATGTGATATGATTAGTTTACTTTGCTTATAGTTTTTAAATTGCTTTGAGTTCAGTCTTTTCTTTTCTTTATACATCAGCAAGGATACTGGGTTCCATAGTCACTAGTTCACTACTTTGTTAATTAGAATCTAGTTACATCTTCATTTCATCATTGTAAGTTTGAACACCTTTCGAACACTTTGAAGTTTGGAAATTATTTTGAAGGCCATCATTACCTTGAATACATTTGTCCATACTTGATTACTAGAATCACCATCTCACACACCATCTCACATTAAGGAATCAACAAGAAGATAAATCCAAAAACAAATCAAAAACTAAAAACGACAAAGAAATAAGAAAATGGTTATCTTGCATAGATAGTGCACTTCACTTCAACAGTTTATGACTCCTGGATCGACAATTTATATAGCAATTTAGAACACACTAAACTGACCAAACATTTTGGCGCTGTTGCCGAGGAAGTGAAACTAGGTAACCAATTTCTTAAAAAAAAATAAAAAACAAGAAAATTTCAAGGAAGGTAAAAATTGATAATCTCTCAAAGTATGCTTTCCTATTGCACCTAGTGTGACCTGGAGGACCAAAAAAGAGAGTTATTGATTCAGTAATTTCTTGAGTATGCTCTCTTCTTGCACTTAGAGTGATCTGGAAGATCAGAAAAAGAATTATTAACCTGACTTGAAGAAAATAAAAATGACATGCATAGAGCAAGAGATTCTAGGGGAAATTTTATAGCTAGAGCCAAGACTTCAATTTTTACAACTCCGTCCACTCCAAGGTATAGGCAAGATACACCTCCAACATCTCCAACTCATACTCCTAGCCTTAGGATCCCTGGAATTCAAGAGGCAGTAGTTGAATCAGGAGACTCTCCCACACTATCCACCGAATCTGAGTTAGGAAAAGACCCTTTCTTTACTTCTACAGGAAAACACATTGTAATTGAGGAAGTAGAATCACCTGAAGACGAAGAGGGAGAAATTACTCCTCGTTCACCATTGATAGAAAAACAAGAGGACTCTGACTTCTTTGAGGAAGCTATCATGACAGAGGAAGTAGTAAATGGATTTGGAGGAGGTAGAGGTAGAGGTAGAGGAGGAGGAAACAATGGAGGAGGTAGAGGTAACAACGGGGGAAACAACGATGGAGACAACTCATTTGGATTTCCTATATTTGATGAGAAATCTCAAACAACAATGAAAACCATCTTACCATCTGTCCTCCCAAACTTTTATGGGTTGAGAAGTGAGGACCCTGAAACATTTTTATTTGAGTTTGAAGTCGTGTGCTGAACTTATGATTACATGGAAGATGCTCAAAAATTAAAGTTGTTTCCTTCAACATTGAAGGGAGCTGCGCTAAAATGGTTCATGGGATTAGTTACTCAATCTATTAGGACTTGGAATGACATGAAAAAAACATTTTTGGATAGATACCTGGACTATTGTATGCCCACCAATCATAAGGATGAGGTATTCAAAATGGTACAAAAAGAAGATGAAAAATTGGAGGATCTACTTGAAATATTTCAATACAACCTCAAAAGAACAAAAATGAGTAACCTAGATGAAGAAACCTTGAAAGCCCTTCTATTAAAATCCATTAGATATGAATGGATAGATATTTTGAATATGATGGGGAAAGGAGATATATCGCAACTTCCACTTCATGATATAGGAGAGCTATGTGTCCATCTCTCAAGGGGAAAATCTAAAACTGTGAAAGGGCCTAGAGATTGGCAACATTTTCCCCTTGATCAGTAAGTAGGGCTGAGATTGGCAACATTCTTGATGAGTTCAAAACAAATATTTTAGGGAGTCTTAGTGAGCAACTAGACACCCTTAAGATACAAAACAAGCAGAAAGCAGAAGCTGAAGCTTTGGCCATCTTTTGTCCAAAGTGTAGGAAGAAACATGCTCTAAGGGAATGCCCCTTGGATGCAAAAGTTGTAGAAACATGCGCAATTTTCTCAGAAAGCCATGAGACCAAGGATTGTCCTTCAATTCCTGGGTTCAAAGCTGTCTTTCAAGAAGACTCAAATTCAATTGAGTCTCTCTGTTTTGTTTCAAGGAGACCTTGGCAGGGGCAACAAAATCAAGGGTTTAATAACCCCACAAACTTTCAACCCCCACCAAGTTGGAATCCTTGGCAACAACCTTGGTCCCAACCTCAAAATCCATTTCAATCATGGGTACAAGGTATGCAAAATCCTTATGGGATATTTGCTCAATTTTATCAATATCCTCCATCTTTTCAAAACCAACAAGTTCCACAAACTCCAAATCAAAATCCACAACTTTCATTACCATTTCCACAACAACAACCTTCTAAAAAAGAATCCAAATTCCCAACTCTTGCTTCCATTCCAACAAAAGACAAATCAATTACCTTCCCAGCCATTGCCAAATCCAAATAATAAAAGTTCTCAAAATGCTTACATGGTAGAAGGACAATAATTTCCTGCCTATATGATTGTTCCTCTCAATGATGTACAACTCAGATCTGGTAGAGTCTTAGACAAGCCTTCTATAGATACTCAAAAGCAAAGCATTTCTGAGGAAGAATCTCTTAAAGCCAATAAAGGTTCTGAAGCATCTCTTCAAAACCAAAGCACTCAAGAAGAAAAAGAAAAAGAATCAACCCCCACAACTCCTATAGTCAAGCAACCTGTATCTTTATCCACACCTCCTTTTCTTGAAAGATTACAAATTGATAAAGGAGTGGAGAAGCAAATCTTTTTGCCTGACTATGATTTTCTAGATGAATTAAAGAATGTTTGTATCAAGATTCCCTTGTTACAAGCCATTAGAGAAATTCCTATTCTAGCTAAGACAATAAAGGAGTTAAGTCTCAAAAGACTAGGAAGGAAACCAAGAGATACAAGAAGAATCCACCTGGTAGGAAAAATTGCAGATATCATGATGGGAAAAGTTACCATGCATAAGTATGTAGATCCCGGTAGTCCAATTGTCAAAACACATATCAATGGGGCAGAAATTCCAAATACTTTGATTGATTTAGGGGCTACTATCAACATTATGAGTAGACAGACTATGGAATAGCTAAAACTTCCTAATCTTCTTTTTACACCTACTTTACTGCAACTTGCAGATCGATCAATTATTAAACCAGATGGTGTATTAGAAGACATTTCGGTCTCCTTAGATTCTTGGGAGTATCCAGTGGATTTCATGATTCTAACTCCTAAGAGTAATATAGGAGGGCACCCACTCATTTTAGGAAGACCTTGGCTAGCCACAACTGATGCTTTTATCAGTTGTAGATGAGGGGATATGTATATTTCTGATGGTAATTCGACAAAGAAATTCAATCTGTATCCTCCAGCAAAAACAATTACAGAGATAGGAGATAATGAATGGGTTGATGATGAGGACACTATACAACCTGTCTGTACCATTTCTGAAATCAGTGAAGATAGTCAAATTTTGAACACATTAGAAAACTTTGAAACCTCTTCAGAATATGACCACACACAATTTCAGTTAAATTCTGACGTTGAGTATCTATCATCTAGACAAATGTCTCTTTACTCTATGGAAGAGTTTGGTAGTTCCACCACTGAGATTTTTCTAGGTAAAACATTGAATATCAACAAAAACTTGGAAAGAACACAACAGGAAGAGCTAACCAAAATCTTGCAAAAACATTCTACTGTATTTGCATGGGAGTATACTGACATGAAAGGTATTGACCCTAGGACTTTTATTCATCACATCTACACGGAGGAAAATAGTAGACCAATCAGACAACCTCAAAGAAGGATGAATCCAAATCTTAGAGAAATAGTGAAAGAAGAGCTCCAAAAACTACTCAATGTAAACTTCATTTATCCTATTTCAGTAGCCGATGGGTTTTTCCTTTGGTATAGTACCTAAAAGAATGGTAAATGGAAGGTGTGCATTTGACTATGGGGAATTGGATAAATGACTTTAAAGGATCACTTTCCTACCCTTTATCGATCAGGGTATTAGATACTCTAGCAAGCAAAAAGTACTTTTCATTTCTAGATGGTTTTAGTGGCTATAATCAGATTCAGGTGGCACCTAAAGATCAAGATAAGACCACATTCACCTGTCCATGGGGAACTTTTGCTTACTGAGTGCTTCCTTTTGGATTATGTAATACACCCGCAACATTCCAAAGGGCAGTACTAGGAATGTTTTCTGATCTAATCCATGATTGTGTAGAGGTCTATATGGATGATTTTACAGTTTAAGGTGATTCATTTGAAGAGGCATTAGAGAATTTGGAAAAGGTCCTGATCAGATGTAAAGAAAAAAATCTTTCATTAAGTCATGAAAAATGCTTTATGATGTTTACTTAAGGGATTGTTTTAGGACATCATATTTCAGGGGATGGAATTAAATTTGATAAATCAAAAGTTGAAGTCATCTCCAAATTGCCTATTCCAACTTGTCAAAAAGATGTTAGAAGTTTTCTGGGATTTACTGGGTATTATAGAAGATTTATAGAAAACTTCACCAAAACAGCGTCTCCACTCTTCAAATTGCTTACAAAAGACTATGAATTCAAATGGGATCATGATTGTCAATCAACATTTGAAACTTTGAAAACAAGAATATCTGAAGCACCCATTTTGAGAGGGCCAAATTGGAAACTTCCTTTCCATATTTCTACAGATGCTTCAGATACAGCTCTAGGAGCTATGTTCGGTCAAAAGGATTTAGTTCCTTATGCCATTTACTATACCAGTAAAAATTTGACTCCCATTGAGTTGAACTATACTGTGACAGAAAAAGGGTTTCTAGCTATTGTTCATGCAATCAATAAATTTAGACATTATATAACAGGCTATGAAACTTTTTTCCATACTGATCATTCTGCAATTAGATATCTAATGAAAAAACCTGTTACTAATGGAAGAGTTACAAGATGGCTCTTACTTTTACAAGAATTCAATATTACTGTGATGGATAGACCAGGAAAACAAAATACAGTAGCTGATTTCTTGTCTAGGATCCAAAATACTAAAGAAGATTCTCTGTAGAGGATAAGTTTCAAGATGAATATTTGTTTGCAGTAACTACTAAGACTCCTTGGTATGCAGATATTGCTAACTATTTGGTTATAGGGAAACTGCCTCCACATCTATTTCCTGGTGAAAAAAGAAAAATTGTTCAGGAGAGTTCAAAATATTCATGGATTTCTAACGAATTGTTTAAAACAGGGCCAGATTGTGTGATCAGAAGATGTGTTCAGGAAGACAAAATGCCCAACATCCTCAGGGCATGTCATGATGAGCCATGCGGTGGACACTTTATTGACAAAAGGACATCCTATAAAATCCTTTCCTTAGGATATTATTGGCCTTTCCTTTTCAAGGACAAAAGAATATGTCAAAAGGTGTGACAGCTGCCAAAGAGTAGGGAAACTGACTCTTTCAAATGAAATGCCATTACAACCTTAGGTACTCATTTAACCCTTTGAAAAATGGGCTTTAGATTTCATTGGACCCATTAATCCACCATCTAAGCAAAAGAAGTATATATTGGTATGCACTGGTTATGTCACTAAATGGGTAGAAGCCAAAGCATTACTTTCTGTTACTGAAAATTCAGTTGTTAACTTTCTTTATGAGGATATTTTTACTCGCTTTGGTGTCCCAAGAGAAATTGTGACAGATCAGGGAAGTCAATTTACATCCAACATGATGGAGAAGCTGATGGAAGAATACAAGATCAAGCACAGGAAATCTACTCCTTATCATCCGCAAGCAAATGGCCAAGTGGAGTCTACAAACAAAGTCATTGAAAGTATCATCACCAAGATTGTTCATCTACATAGAAGAGATTGGGCTGAAAGGCTTCCTGAAGCCTTATGGGCCTACATAACTACATGGAGGAATACAATGGGACATTCTCCTTATGAACTTGTTTATGGGAAAGAAGTCCTGCTCCCCATTGAATTTCAAGTTAAAACTTTCAATCTGGCAGTTCAGTTGGGGATGGACCTATCAGAAGCTCAAAAACACAGAATGGAGTAGTTGAATGAACTAGATGAGATTAGACAAGAAGCAATTCTAAGAACTAATCTAGTTCAATATCAAAGAGCTAAGTGGCATGACAGATATATCAAAGAGAAAAAGTTTTAAGAGGGAGATTGGGCACTACTATTTGATTCCAAGTTTAAAGACTTCAAAGGAAAATTTCAGACTCATTGGCTTGGGCCATATGAGATCGACAAAGTCTTTAATAATGGAGTGGTAAGAATCAAGACCATTGATGAATTTCAAACTCCTCTATTGTGAATGGCCATAGATTAAAGATTTATCATAAGGCACTCTCAAAAAAAGAATTTTTCAAAATGTTTCAAGAAAATTCTGCAATAAGGTTGGTGAAGAAGAATTCTTCTTCCCCACCAACCTAGCCTTTGTTCCTTTCTGTTAAACAAAAGAAACAAAAAAAAAAAGGAAAAAAATAAATTTATATAATCCTGAAAACCAATCTCTGATTGGCAGTCTTATATAGAAAATGTAGAGTGAAAATCAGGGACACCTGACACTCTATATTTTCCCAAAAAAAAAAAAATATTTCTTTCTTTCTCATTTCCATCTCACTCCACTAACTTTATCTCACTTCATTTCATTTCCATTTTCACTCCACTGACTTCATTTCACTCCATCTCATCTATTTCATTTCATCAATAAAAGTTTTTTCCCATGATCATTTCCATTCAAATAGTTATTGTCTAACTATCTGTATTTAGCTAAGTGGTTGTTGTGCCCAGTTTCCGCAGCCGGAATCAGTTTCCGCAGCCAGAAGTAGTTTCCGCAGCCAGAAGCAGTTTCCGCAGCCACCACTCTATTTTTCAAATTTACAGTCAAAATGTTAGTGCAATAAAATGAAAATGCAGGTATGACTAAGCATGAAGACATGTATATGGAGCATCTATAGACATCAATAGGGAGCAATTGAGTAAGGGCTAATGGACAACAAGGACAACGATTCTAAAGGTATGGGCAAAAATTTCTTTCAAATAGCAATTAAGGGCACAAATTTGCATAGTTATTGAACCATTAAAGCTCACTATGTGCAATGATTATTACGATAGCTCCACTACCATTCCACGACCTTACTCCATAAACCATACATTTACTCCCTAAATGGTCTCATGATTATTTTCGGGTTCAACTCATAGATGAACTGCACTCCCACACTCCACTTGTATTCATGAGATGTGACCTATGTAAATACGGCTCCTCTCCACCATACATTGTGCAGTCATTTTATCTACGTGTAACGTCTCTCACGTAGTCGTTCAATTCAAAATTCCAACGCCATTTCACTTATGTTAAAGCTGCACCTTGATAGCAAATGTCTCCATTTCATCTCAGCTGCTCATCCTCTGTTTCTGCTTACAGCTCCTAAACACCACCCAATTCCCATATCCATTTTCCATTTTCGGCCATCGTTCTTCCACAAACCGTGCAACAGAGCCGTCTCACCTCTGATAAAACCCTCATACAATACACAGTTGAATTCCAGAGAGAATTTTAAACAAAGGAAAATATGGGATGGTTACTAAGGGCAGAGTCGGAAGGGCTTAAGTTTTTACAAGGGTATCCTCAGGCAAAAGAGTTGTTGAAGAAAGCTAAATGGCTCCGTTTCATTCAGAAATTCAAAGGCCATAATAAAGAAGTAACGAAAGCCTTTGCAAGATCCTTCAATGACCAGGTGGTGGAGATTGGAGACCTGAAATTCACGGTCATTGAAGCCTCAATTGCAGCTGCTACAGATTTGCCCCAGGAAGGTGAGCGTTGGTTTAAAAACAAAATTCTGGATGAGCAAGCATGGAGAGTCAGATTGCGTAACCCAGGTATGGACGTTACTATATTTACAAGAGGGATTCTTGTTCATGCATTGAAAGAAGAATGGGCAGGCTTACTATTAATCATTCAAAAGTTTATCACTTGTGAAGGCTGATTTGGGACAATGTACATGTATCACACTAGGCTATTGATGAACTTTTTAGAGAAACAAGCTCTTAATCTGCCCTATTTCTTACTTTTTAGTTTGAAAAAGATAAGCACTATAGTCCAAAAGAACATCGGAGATATAGAGCCTCATTTATATCATCATGGAATCGTGAGGATTCTAGTTGAAGACCAGTTGAAGAGAAACAAAGATACTTGGGAGCGGTTTTTAGTGAGAAACTATCTTCAAGAGCAATCTAAAGCACTGGGAAGCAATACACCAAAGGCACTGAGAAAGAGTAGGAGAAAAGGAAAAAGTGCCATAATCCAAGACTCTCCTATTGATAAAACTAAAGAAACTATTCAAAAAGAAAATGAGGAAAGAACTAAGGACAGAAAACAGAGAAAGTTGAAGGGAAAGAGGAACTTACAAGATGTTTACCAATCACCAGAACCATCTATAGAGGAAGACTATCAAGTGTTATGTGGGAGACTAGTGCATCTCCAAAAACAAGCTACCACAGCTAAGAAGGAAGAAAAAGGGAAACAAATTATGGAAGAGGAAAGTACTAGCCCACAGTACTTAAGAAGGAGCAGCAGACTCAAAGGAAAGTGGAGGAGAACACAAGTAAAAGGACCCCACTTCATTGACTTGGGTGGGGAAACACCTGAGAAACCTCAAGCTGGCCATAGTCCACCTCATCTTCTGCCAAATATTAAAGCCAGCCCCTCAGATGTTGATGTAAGCCCTTCTTGGCCAGAACTAGAAGACAGTCCTCCTCCTCAACAAGACTTTAAAGCCAGCCTGAGGCAAACACCTGAAATCGATCCAAAACAGCAAGAGGTATATGACTACCTCGAATATTTAGAGAAGAGAGCTGTAGGCCCTAGCACACCATCCATTTAGCCTCACATAACACAAGATGCACAAGTTCAAGCTTTGAAACAAGAAGTGTTTGAATTGGAGGTTTTAAACAGGCACATTAAACAAGAAAACGAGGCATTAAAAGAGCAAAGCAAAGTGGAAAAAATTATTCATGATAATACCATGTTACACATGGGTTTGTGGCAGAAGAAGAACAAGAAACTAAAGAAGAAGTGCAGAAAGTTGAGCAGGGAATTAATCAATCTCATGTTCAGATGTTTGATAAGGAAACCCAGGATGGTGGTAGCACCAAGAAAGAAGAGGAGAGGACTGGATGTATTAGCAAAGGCTTCAGAATACATAGACTAAAGGGAGATGACTAAATTTTGGTTGCATGAGGACATGCAACACCTTCACAGTGGGGGTATGTTGAGTCCCAAACTTACATCTTCCCTACATCTTTTTTTAGCCTTTTTCTCCAGTTACCTGAACCTCTAAGCTATCAAATCATTGCATATTAGTTTAAAATGAGTATATAAATGGTTTCCTAACTATGTTTTGTGACTGTTGTTTGATTTAGATTTTTGTTCAACCAGCTGCGAAATCTGTCACTTTCCACAGCTAGAATCAGTTTCCGCAGCCTTTTTGTTAAACTCTATGCTACAGGTGTCTATTGAAGAAATCAGCCACATGGGCAAGCTACAAAGGATGTGGACATGGAACGTGTCCCCTTGGTTCAGCCAAATCATCCACAGAAGCCCGCGGTCAAGGCCGGTCAAACGGTGGTCAACACAAGGAGTTTAGCAGTGGCACAACTCTATTTTTAGCACGAGGAGGATTGTGTGGCAAGGTCCTGAGTTTTAGGAGGTGTGCTAACACCTAGGGACTGCTCATGGACCGAATCCAACAAACCACCTTCTTGGATTTACTTCCCACGGCTACCATGCTGCTAAATTTCCGATTATGGTCTTTAACTTGTCTGGCTACCAGCGCAGACCTTGTTAGTTAGTTATGTATTTTCTGCTATAAATAACGCATCTTCATATGCATATAGGCTAGTAGTTGTTGTTATGTAATCTTGACTGTTGTATGAGCCATTGAGCCAAGACTTAGTTTCTATTTTATGACTGCATTGCAATCTATGAGAAGACACTGATTTTGCATTCAAATTCGTGATTGGTTCTGATTGACCGAAGTTCCAGAGGGCCCCTGTACACCAAGGTCCTGTAGTTGATGTATAGCTTTATGTTTTTCTTCATTTTACGCTTTTGATATCATAGATATTTGTTGTATATATTAACTTGCTCATGGTATTTATGTTATTTGCTGTCCATAGCTTCTTTTATGCTTTTAATTGATTGTCAACTGATCAGTGTTTGCATTTCAGGTTCTAATAGGAAGCCCGGGCAGTGCATATAGTTTTTGATGACTAATGACATGATGTAATTATCTTGTCCTACTGCTGATTTGTTTTATTGGTTCTAATTCCAGCATTGTTTGTTTCTTTAGATTTGTTTTATTCATTTACTTTTCTGCATGATAAGATATTAGACTATTCATATCATTCGTCAGTTACCTCCTATAGCCACAGCGAGTCGAATGGTGAGGGATTGAGTGTGAATGTATGGTTTGATACTAGTTTATTTACTTTTGCAAGTTAGTGATTAGATTACTCATAATATTCTCGGTTGCCTCCTATAGCCAGAGCGATTCGAATGGTGAGGGATTGTAGGATGAATGTGTAGTTTAATCTTAGTTTTATTTTATGCAATTTAGATATCAGATTACTCAATTTGTGTATGACTACCTCCTATAGCCAGAGCGAGTCAAATGGTGAGGGGTCAAAAATGAGTTGATGTGATATGATTAGTTTACTTTTCTTACAGTTTTTAAATTGCTTTGAGTTCAACCTTTTCTATTCTTTATACAGCAGCAAGGATACTGGGTTTCATAGTCACTAGTTCACTATTTTGTTAATTAGAATCTAGGCACATCTTGATTTCATCATTGTAAGTTTGAACACCTTTGAAACACTTTGAAGTTTGGAAATTATTTTAAAGGCCATCATTACCTTGAATACATTTGTCCATACTTGATTACTAGAATCACCATCTCACACACCATCTCACATTAGGGAATCAACAAGAAGATAAATCCAAAAAAAAATCAAAAAACTAAAAACGACAAAGAAATAAGAAAATGGTTATCTTGCATAGATAGTGCACTTCAGTTCAACAGTTTACGACTCCCGAATTGAAAATTTATATAGCAATTTAGAACACACTAAATTGACCAAATAGGTTCCAAGATACATTCCTATAGCGAAAAACATATTAGTTGCATTAAATATTCCCCGGAAAGGCCCACAAAATATTAGTGGAGCTAAAGATTCCCACAATGTATAGATATCACTTGGAGAGAATGTGTGTGTTGGCTTGAGACCTTGTTCATGGTTGTTCAACTTGTGAAACTTCAATTTGGGCCTAAGGCTACTATTTTCCTCATTTTGTTTTTGTAATGTAGACCTCCAAATAGATTCTTATTTTTCAATACATATCAATGGTGTCATAAATCCCCCACAAAGGATCAAAAGATACTAATGATGCTTATATGGTGGTCTTAGGCCTTTCTAATAAGCATCAAACTAATGAAAATTTGTTTAGTGCCTAAGGAATTTTTTCTCCTCCCTTAATGATGCTAAAAGTCTTGAGCGGCATTTTTATTGTGTAGAGCATACTAATGGTGGCCACATTTCTAATTACAGGCCTTGTTCATGGGCATTGTGCATGAGAAAGCTTAATTTATGGCATCAACCCATTATTTTCCTCATTCAACCATCGTTGAGGTCATAATGTGTTTTTACTATCCAAAACATACTATTGGTACCTATATTCCTTGATTTGGATTGGATTGATGCTTTCAAAATGGAAAATTTGGAGGTATTAGCCCATTAAGGACCATTTTTACTAGTAGGTTCTAGTTTCATGAATTATGGTCTGAAACCTTCCAAAAGTAGTTTGAGGCATAAAATGATTTTTTTTGGAGTAAATTTTTTCCTCATAAGTGGGACACGTCATTATTACTAATTGACACTCAAATACATTTCCAATGGTGCGAGAAAATCCTCAAGCAAAGTCTATGTGCAAAAGTTATGCCACCCAAAAGTTAACCTTCATGTTTTGACCACATGATTAGAGAGGATGTCATGTCAATGCCCATTATTCATGCAAAATCAGTTATCCATGTGACAATGATGAATAGGACTCTAGAAGAGTCAGCATTGTAACTCTAGTTTACAATCGAAGGAGTCAAAATTAACCACTAATAGGTTATTGGGTTGTTTTATAATTAGGTCACTAGGAGGAAAAGAGATTCCATTCTATTTTACTGCATTTGGTTCCATAGATGAACATAGTAGCTAAGACTGAATAGAGAGAATTTTTTCCATTGTAGTAGCCCGTGGACCACAAATACACTACTTTCCACTTGCATCCATTTCCATTCAGAGAAGGGAGAGCATAGTAGCCTCACCTTCCACATGGGGTTTCTTACGAAAGGGTTTCTTAGACCATATCTTGTATTTTCATGGTTGTGACTGAGTGTATTTGTGTAAGTTCTCTATTTTCTACATTTTATATATTGCATGCATGAAAACAACAACTTAACAAATTGATAATTCTAAGGAAAAATTAAACCCTCACAGTATATATTTCAGATTTTAAGCATAATTTTATCAAATCTGATGTGACAAATTATCCAAAGTAATATCCATAGTACTTTATGGATCATATTTTTATCAAATAAGCTTTTTTTAGGTATATTGTGGGGAATTGCACGGATCTAGTTTGGTTAAGCTAAAAATCATAAAGCCCTAGCCATGCTTGATTAATGTATTAATAATCCTCACTAATAAGCTTGGGTTATTTAAAGAAGATGACACATAAGTTAGATCATAGGGGAGATCACGGGATTATGAAGATTTAGAGAGGGAGCCTAAGAAAGAAATGGAAAATGAAAAAAAAAAGTAAGAGTTTCATGAGCCATTCATAGTCTTGATCACCATGGAAGTAAGGTTAACATTAAGCCATAACAAGGTGAGATTGGTGCTTTGAAGTTACATCACTCGTTACAACAACTAGAGGTTTATTTTAGTGGTCAAGGCATGAAAAAGAATAGAAATTTCATTTGCATTTCTGAAATTAGAGAACCTTTCCCTAACTTGGTGGAAAAGCCACATGGAAACCCCACTAGTAACAAGATTTCAAAACTATCATAAAGTCACATTCTTACCTTATTATGTTTGAGTTTGCATATGACACTGGATCTAGTGGTATGAAAAGGTATATAGAAATACTACAAAAATAGAAATAATGTTGGATATCTCTCAATCAACCCGCAATTAGAAAACCCTTTGTTGAAGCAAGTGACTTTGTTCAAACCTAAAATAGTGGAGAAAAACAATACCTAGAAAACATATACTAGAAGAAAGTAAAATCAAGTGGATAGAAATAAAAATAACATCAAGAAGCTTCCAAGTAAGAGAAAAAGTGGAAATAAAGAAAAGGAAAAAAGATCGCAGCCATAACACGCTAGTGCCAGATCCGAGAACCCAATGCAAAGGATAAGGATAAAGACTCTAGGGTTTTGGATAAAAAGCATATATGATGGACATTGTTCACAAAATCTGACTACGTTTGGATGGCTGTGAATCTCTAGAGATAATACTGGATGCGACATTGAAGTAATAGGCAGCCAACGACGGAGAATTACGAAGAATATCTTCACATGCGAGAAAACAACAGAAATATCACTAGCGAACTGGACTTTGTAAAGAAAGCGCTTCGTCTAGTTGCCTGCTCCATCACAGAGTGCGTTGTGGTTGAAATCAGAAAGAATTTCAATTATTCCGAGCAGCTTTGAGATCCATGGGACCCCAATGATCACTTTATATTATGGAGTCTTTGCTGGTTAGGTATGGATGATCTCACAGTATTATTTTGCGTTATAGATTCACGTACCCACCATATGAAGCGCCTGCTATCTGTCTCCTCTGTGTCGTTATGGGATCTGCAGGTCAAGTTCTCGGGATATTTGTCACATATAAATACAATAACATGAAAACACGAATATTAAATTACTTGCACTGAAAGCCAGAACTAGCAGCAATACCTTCACATCTGAAAAAAAATTCTTAAATTCTAAGGTATTGGATAAACTCTGGAAATATCACTTTTCCATGACATAAAAATATATTCGAAAGATAACAGTAAATTTTAGAATATATCTATCTATCTATTTATAAATTTTGAAACATATCATCGCACATATATATGAAATATTTTTA